>BQNB010009514.1:0-86615 GCA_026074375.1 Tanacetum coccineum | reverse complement strand
ATAGCCGTTGAAATAGTAGCCGTTGGAATTTAAAATTTAAATACTGAATTTAAAATAATAATACTGAATTTAAAAACATTACATATTAAAAACATTACATAATAATAAAATAAAATACATTAAAAAAACATTACATAAAAAAACATTACATATTAAAATAAAATACATTAGAAACTTAAACTAAACTTAATTATTACGTCATTGGTATGTTGACATTTCAACTTCTGTCCAAGCTTCATGATTTTTCAAAATTCTTCAACACGCCTCCATTGTGAAGGGATGTCCGTACCCATTTTAAAATTCGGCTAACGCATTTTGAAACAAAACGAGGTCAGAGACCCGTTCTCGTCCATCCGCTGGACACTTTCGTAAACGACACTAAACGCAGCAACTTTAGGACGAATCAAAATTTTCCATTTGACAACGACAGTATCGTATTTTCGAATAGTCTCCCCTATTTCTTTCTTAAAGTTATCAAAAACCTTAAACCAAAACCCGGTTATCATGTCTCCTGCGTTGTAGTTCTCCATCGCCTCACACCAAGCTTTACACAACGCGATCTCTTCCGTTGTTGTCCATGGTTCATACGTCTTTGCCTTTCCACGACGGTTTGAAGAGGAAGCCATTGTGTGTATAGAAATTAGAAGTATAAAGATAGAAGTGGTTTGAATGTGTATAAAATAGTGTAATGAGTTGGGTATTTATAGTGGTAAAGTATTTAAATTTTAAATTTTAAAAAAGTTTTTTTTATTTAAAATCAAAAAGGGACGTTTGTTTTTGGAATTAAGCTTGCCTCGACAATGGTCGAGTGACCGATTCACATAAAAAAACACCCGCGACCGATCGACCCACTATGGTGACGACCGACGGCGACCGACGATCGACCGACCATAGTGTGCAGCCTAATAATACTCTATGTCTTTTGATATAATTATAGTAGCTCTCTAAACATGATATACATGGCCCGTATTTTTATTAAAAATTGACTAAAATCAAAAGGTATTTTTTAAAACGAGCTTACTCATACAAAATCCAATGTTTTGAAAACCAGGTCTTTAATTGACCCGGTCGAGTCATTGGGTTATCGGTTCAACCGGTTCAACCGCCGGGTCAACTTTGTTTAAAAATAAATAAAAATAATATTTGCAATTATATAAATAATGTATATATATAAATCATGAATATACCTTATATTGAGCTTAAAAACGATTTACTAACAAATATAACATGTAACAAATGAAATTACGTCGCAAAAATATATAAAAAAACTTGCTTTATTTGTAAAAAAATGAAAAAACCAGAACCCGGCCGGATCTCGAGAACTGGGTTGCATTATAAAACAATGCAACCATGTCATTAGAAAAAAAATGCAACAATGCAACCACGCTGTCGAAAAAATTATCCTACGTCGAAAGTTGGTCGAAAGTAGATGTCGTTGTCGTTAGGAGTGGGTACTTGGCTATTAAATATAACGCTCATATATATTATTATTACAATTTTAAATGACTAATGCAACTTAAAACCACACTATTAGAAAAGAATGCAACCATGCCATTAGCCTTGGAAAAATTATTTGTCGTCGAAATTTGATCGAAACTAGATGCCGCTGCCGCTAGGCGCGGGTACTCGGCTAGTCTCATAAAAGCCTGAATATAATACTTAATCACTTATTTATTGTTTTCAGGAAGAAATTGAGCATTTGAGCAAGAAACACGGGATTTTGACACAAAAACGAGCAAAAGTTGGATCTTCAAGACTTTTTACGTCGTAACCTCCCCGCAGGATCCCAATTAAGGCAACAATGTTCATCACAACGATTACGGCGCAATTACTTGTAACCTTTACGCCGTAACCTGCCACGTTTGAAGATTGATGACATATCCTAGTCAGCATTACGGCATAACATGTGCGTGGAGTTACGCCGTAACCATTTTAAGCCTACGAAAAAGAAGCCCACATCAACATGATTACGACGTAACCATACACAAGGGTTACGCCATAAAAAGTTCAAACATTATAAATAGAGCCCTCATTCTGCTTATTCAACATCAACCCTTCTACCACAGCATCAAGGGGCGAACCAAGCTTCCATATGTCGAATAAGTCCATATGAAGTCCAAGGGAGAAATCACTTTACTTAATTTTGTATTTAATCATTCATAAATGACTACTGTAAGAATTATGAGCTTTCGATCAATGAAATCTTCCATTATTTCTTACTGTTTTATTACCATGAGTGGCTAAGCACTTCTAGTGCTGGCCTAGTTATATAATTACTATTGTTATGATTTATGTTTCCTATTTGATTATCGTTTTATTAGATATCCTTATAGCTTGTCATAGATCCCTGTGTTTTGACGATATTGAAAGGTAATATTGATCTGGTTAGTCCTTTTATTAGGCAAACCACTGAACTTATGATTACAAAGGTACTAGGATAAGTTAGCATTTATTTTTAGTGTAGGAATCGATCATATTACAACCTTAATTACTCTAAATACTCTAAAAAGTGCAGGAACTCTTTCAGATAGGGTTAATAATCTATTTCGGTTATAGACAAGTCTTTTGGATGGTTGGTACTTAATAGCTACGACAAGGATACCTTTACATTGAGGCTTTCGAGAAATTAGGATCCTGGGAAGTATAGGATAGACCTCGAATGCCAATTCGGATCTGTTAATATTAGAACACTAATAAAACGATACTTAGACATTGCACTAGGAAACATGTCATAAACAATAGTAATGAAATAAGTAGGTTAGCACACTTTTCTCCTTATAGTCTTCTTCTTAATTTACCTTTACGCATTTTATTTCCTGTCTTAATTCTCAAAACTATTCAAACCATTTTTAAACATGTGACATTTCAAATTATAACAAATCTAAACTTAGCTCTTGGGACGACCTTAGATTTACCAATCCTACATTACACATGACCGGGTTCTCTGTCCGTTAGTGCATGTAGACATCGGTGAACAAGTTTTTATAAATTTAAACTTATTAAATAATTTCTGTAAAAGAAAATACGCATCAAGTTTTTGGCGCCGTTGCCAGGGAGCTAATTCTAGTTATAAGTTTATCCAATTCTAATATATTTTCTTATCATGACCAGGAGTAGCAATACTAAGATATTCACCCCTTTTGACAACCTTGAAAGATAATTTCGCACCAGGAAAAACACGACTCCTCTCTCTGTCCACAACATCTATTCTTTTTATGAATTTGAATCGTCAGAATCAAAACCAGAATCTGAAGAAATGGGCGTAATTGATATAGAAACCCTCACCGTTAGAACAATACATAGCTCTTTAGCAGGGCGACACCATTAGGAAGGAACGAAACCCTGAAGTTGAAAATTTTGAAATAAAAGGACAATTCTTAAGAGAATTGCGAGATAATACCTTTGCTGGAAATGAGAGCGAGGATGCATTTGAACACCTAAGAAAGATTCAGAAAATCGCCAGTTGGTTTAACACATCCGGTTTTTCAAATGAAATAGTCATGCTGAAAGTATTTCCCATTTCCCTTGTTGGAACAGCAAAATGATGGTTTGAAAGAACCCCCTCTGGAACAGTTTTGAATCTAAGAGGTGAGCTGAAAACAGAGCCAAAAAAACCAAAACCAAAACCGGAAAAACCAAAATATCCGTAACCGAAATAATCGACAGCGAAACTAGAAAACGAAGGTTCGGTTTTAACCTTTTCAAAAAACACGAAGAAAAAATTTCGGTTTCGGTTTCCGATTTTTGTCCCAAAAACCGAACGAACCTTTTTTAAAATAACATACAATAAATAATTAATATAATAAAAAAATAAATAAATAAATACATAAACCAATTTTTAAATTCAATATTAATTTTGTGGTTGAAATTAATATATAGTATAATATATGATAAATATATATAATATATATATAATGTATATTATATATCTTAATGATTTTATATATGTTTTTCAAGGTACTTGTGTTACCTTTGACAATATATCATTACATATATGACAATGATCATACTATGTGTATTTTCACTTGCACGTGTGAGTGTCTCATTTATATGTGTATAATTGTAGAAATTTGGGTAAACATTATCAGGCTCATAATGACAAAACAAAAATAAAAAAGCATAACAAGTTTTCTACGTAAAACAAGTTTATTAATATAAATTAGTCACAACCAAATATAAACGGTTTGAAACCAAAAAAACCGAGAAACCAAACCGGAAAACCAAAAAAACCAAACCGCAAAAAACCGAGCAGTTTTGGTTTTTGGTTTTATAAAAACCGAATATTTCGGTTTGGTTTTGGTTTTAGCCAAAAACCTACCCAAACCGAATCGTGCACAACACCCTATTAAAACTTTGACGGATTGAAAGAAACCTTCATACAGAGATTCTGCCCACCTTCTGTAATCTTCAAACGTCTAGGAGAAATCCACAACTTCAGACAAGACGAAGGGGAATCTTTATACCACGCATGGGAGAGATATAATGACCTGCTCTTCAACTACGCATCTCATGACCTCAATGAATGCCAAAAAGTTAAATACTTTTACAATGGGCTCAAATATCATACGCGATGAAGCCCAAGATTCACAAGGTCTAATACAAGACTCGCCACTAGAACAAAAGCATTAGAGTCAATACATAAAATGGCCGACCACTCTCATAAATGGCACAATGAGGAGAACGATAAGAACTCAACCCCGCTAAAGATGATAGCTGAGAAACTCAATAGTCTTAATCACGACATGGGTAGCTTAAGAAAGGACGTTTGAAAAATTCACAATGGTCCTCACCATGAAGAATTAAAAACTATACGAACCATCGAAAACAATAACGTCAGGTTTACTAATAACACGACTCCTAAGTTTAGCCTCAGGGAGACCTTTGAATGCTACCCTGCTTTGAATCATAAGTTATATATATCTTAATGTTTATATATGTGTTTTCATGTACGTGTGTTTACTTGACAATATATCGTTACATATATGACAATGATCATACTATGTGTATTTTCACTTGCATGTGTGAGTGTCTCATTTATATGTGTATAATTGTAGAAATTTGGGTAAACATTATCAGGCTCATAATGACAAAACAAAAATAAAAAAGCATAACAAGTTTTCTACGTAAAACAAGTTTATTAATATAAATTAGTCACAACCAAATATAAACCAAACCGCAAAAAACCGAGCAGTTTTGGTTTTTGGTTTTATAAAAACCGAATATTTCGGTTTGGTTTTGGTTTTAGCCAAAAACCTACCCAAACCGAATCGTGCACACCCCTAGTTAAAACTTGGGACGGATTGAAAGAAACCTTCATACAGAGATTCTGCCCACCTTCTGTAATCTTCAAACGTCTAGGAGAAATCCACAACTTCAGACAAGACGAAGGGGAATCTTTATACCACGCATGGGAGAGATATAATGACCTGCTCTTCAACTACGCATCTCATGACCTCAATGAATGCCAAAAAGTTAATACTTTTTACAATGGGCTCAAATATCATACTCGATGAACCCTAGATTCACAAGGTCTAATTCTAGGACTCGCCACTACAAAAGCATTAGAGTCAATACAGAAAATGGCCGACCACTCTCATAAATGGCACAATGAGGAGAACGATAAGAACTCAACCCCGCTAAAGATGATAGCTGAGAAACTCAATAGTCTTAATCACGACATGGGTAGCTTAAGAAAGGACGTTTGAAAAATTCACAATGGTCCTCACCATGAAGAATTAAAAACTATACGAACCATCGAAAACAATAACGTCAGGTTTACTAATAACACGACTCCTAAGTTTAGCCTCAGGGAGACCTTTGAATGCTACCTGCTTGAATCATATAAAAGGCAAGAGGGTCTTGACGAATGGATAAAGCGATTCATCCAAAAGATCGACCAAGACCTCATAAGGCATAATGCTGCAATCAAAAGTCTTGGGGAAAGAGTCACTCGCCTTGCTAATACTATATCCACCAACCAGTCCAACCAAACCCCAATAACCCATCCTGCTTCTGACAATGCAAACTCCGTTAAGCAAGAATGCGCAATGAAATTAGAACCTTCTCATGAATACCTTTCAAGAAGGTGGAGACGTTCACTGAGAAGGTGAAAAGAAGGATCATTGAAGATAATGAAAATAGTGAAAATTTTCTTAAGAAGTTAGAAAGTGAACCCGTTAACACCCCTTTAGTTAATGCTATCCGAAAAACTCCAAACTACACTAGACGTTTACAAGAACTGGTCTCTAACAAAACAAAAATTGAGGAGTTATCAATGCTAAAATTGAATGCCCGTTGTTCAGCCATTTTACAAAACAAACTCCCACCTAAGGAGAAGGATCCGGGAAGTTTAATACTACCCTGCGTCATTGGCAATACCACTGTTAGCAATGCCTTGGCAGATTAAGAGCAAGTAGTAGCGTGATGCCATTTTCCATGTTTAAGCGATTAGGTCTAGGAAATCCAAAACCGATTAATATAATGATTGAAATGGCTGACAGGTCCATGCAGTCCCCAAAAGGTATAGTTGAGAATGTGCTGGTAAAAAATCACAACTTCATCTTTCCTGTTGATTTTGTTATAATTGATATTATTGAGGACGATAAAGTCCCCTTAATTTTAGGAAGACCTATGCTAGCCACTGCCCATGCTAAAATTGATGTATTTGGGAAAAAGATTTCTTTGGAAGTAGGAACGGAGCAGATTGTTTTCAATGCCAATGAAGGAACGCGCTCATTAACTGTCTTGCCAGTTTGTATTATTAATGATTACCAGGTGATTGACGACCTAGGGGATCTTGAGGGTTTAGAAGAAGCTATAATGAATGAAGATATAAACGGAGATATAGGAAACTTTCTTGAGGAAAATGGCTTATTATCCAACTTTGATGGTCAAGAGGGCATATCTTTTTCCCCTAGTTGTTCTTCAAAAATTAATAAGGATTCTTATGGAACATTTCAAGACCCTAATAATATGAGCAGTAGGATTGACAATTTTGAAATCGACGATCTTTGGGATGATCTGGACCTTGGAGTATTAACTAGTGACAATGATTGGTCAAAACCTGAATTCTTCAGCACTAGGAATAAGGTACACCAACACAACCCCTACAATCTTCAAGTCACCTTTAAGAGAGGGTTTGTGAATTTTAATCCTTACATTGACCCACATTTCCCATTTAACATAATATCTAGAGCGGCTTACAACACTATTATGAGTAGTGAACTCATCTACATAGGAAATAATATAGTTGGTCTAGCATGGAACCTAAGTGTGTTTATAGGATACCATACATTTCTAACTGACTTCATTGTTGTAGAAAACATACACGAGTTCATTGAAAAAGGACTTACAGAAGTCCTGTTTGGTAAACCATTTGAAGATCAAACAGGATTGGAGGAAGATTTAAAAAGAGGTGTAATATGGTTTAAGGTTAGAAATGATAAAACTATATTTAATATGCCCCATGCAGAAAGAAGATTCAGTAAGTTGACTACTAAGCAACATAATATGATGCCTCCTATTTTGAAAATTAGCGACGAAGATAAGGCCAAAAGGAGTTAGTCAACCTTACCAGAAGATAAAGAAATTCTATAAAGGATGTTTAGATTTAGGCGATGAATATAAGTAGGATCAGGAGGTGATTGATTGGATTAGAAGGGGACATGTGAGTATGCATTAAATGATGTAGTCCCCGCATAAGTCTAACTTAAAGACTCGTTAATAAACAAAAGTGCTTGTTGGTTGACAAACCATCTTTTTATCAATAATCATCATTTAAAATCCGCATTTTAGATGGTTTGTATATTTCTCACTTTATGTTGCAGGCCCTTACAGCAAAGAAGTTGAATTTGAGGTCATCTCGACTCATAATCATGTGGTTAAGATTTTGCTACAGGTAGCATTTACGACGTAACCATTACAGTTACGCCGTAATCATTGAAGTTACGGCGTAACCCAATCCTGGATTACACCGTAACATGTCCTTCAAATTCTTAAACCACATGGTTACAACGTAACTCTTCAGGTTATGCCGTAACCTCTTTCTGCAAAACCTTAAAATAAGTTTGAAATATTTACAAAACCGTGTATATTTTAAATAAACTTTGTGGGCATGTTCTTTGGAAACCCTTACAAGACTTTTCTCATCCACTCAGGCTACCAAGTGGTTTAAAAGGCTTGTTGCATATGCTAAATGCAACCGTGATTCCTACGAAAGTGAGTTAGGTTTTCTTGTATATTTCATTTTGAACGTTTAATGCATTTAGGTTTGTTTAGTGATTTCAGGGGAAATGATGTTGCTCAAGAGGCGCTTGACGGGAATTCATCCCATATCACCATCATTTGAAGTTTCGAGCAATACGCAAGGGAGTCTCTTGTTCTAATTCTACTCTTATTTTTGATTATTTATTTCCTTTATTGTACAATAGGGACATTGTACAAACCAAGTGGGTGGATGGGAGTAGAATCACCACTTGACCTATATTTTCCTTTGATTTTCTAGTTTTTTTTAAAATGGTGCCAATTTTAAAATTGACATATTTTTATTTCTGAACTAGATTAAATCATTTCTGAATGCACATTTACCCTTTATTTCTATTGGTGAGGTTAAGCCTGATGATTCCATTTTCATCCATTATACAAAAATACGAGTGTGCCAGTAGTATTGTAGACTTTAGAACTTGGCATGTACATCATTTTGAGACCTAATTGATTAGCAGGAATAGATGGTTCAAGAAGGAAACATTTATTTAACCCAAATAGCCCACATGTGTTGTGTTTATCGACTTGTTACATTGACTTGTCAACCCCTGTGACCAACCCTTTTGTTGCACTCATTTTTAGTGCACGATACCCCTAGATCACCCTATTTAGACAATCTCTCATTTTAATCCAATATATATGTTTCGTTACACCATTTCGCCTTAGCCTACCCGGTAGTCTCTATTTTCTTTGTGTTGAAAGTTCTGGTTACTTAAGTCTATGGTTTAGGTGAATGGGTTCGAAAATTCTAGACATTCGTTGAAGACTTATCCATATTGATCTATGAAGACCCCACTGTATCATCACTTTCGATATTGTTAATCTCAAGTGGGGGGATGTTTATGTTGTATACTATAGGAGTATCATGAAAAAAATGTATGGATAAACTCCTATTGTTATAAGTTGGTTACATGTTATAAAACTAACTAGATATGAAGATGGTGCAACTATAAGCCATCTATTAATTTTGAAGGTTGGGCTAGTAAGATCCGCTTCATTAATGAAAAGCAGAAATTACATCACTACATATACCACTAGCCCATTATTGATATGAAGATCAGATTTTCGCGCTTGGACACTTGAATTATGGATGGACAGTAGCCGGTTATGACAACATTAGATTATATATGACTATTTGTTTTGTGTATTTTTCTTAACACCAATTAATGTATATCCTATGTCTTTATCCTTCCATATATCATTCTCCAATCTAACCTTTGGTTTTGCTCGAATGAGGGAGTGAGCAATCATACATATCTCATCCGTCGTTACGGATGTGTATGTGTGGTTTTGGTGCCCTTGTTGGTGTAACGCTTTTGGTAAAGATTGCATTTATAGAATGAATCACCCTGTTAAACCTGTGTGTGTCACCCTTGTTGCCTTTAAAAGCCATTTAGACCCTAACTCTAACTGGTGTAGATTTGTGTACTTTCCAAGCTTATGATAGAATACATGTTATGACTGTGCAGATGAACGATCACCCTAAAAATGAATCACTTAGACTAGTTTGAGAGTTGAGTGATTTTGATCCCCTTTTCGTGAGGTGTTCGACTTTGATGTTTTCTAGAATAAGTAAATTATGAATTCATTTCTCCTAGTTAAATTGGGGAAATCTTTTTATGAATTATTCTAACAGGTCTACTTGAGGGCAAGTAGAATTCAAGTGGGAGGATATTTGATAACATCAAAATTTTAATACTTTTTGGTATCGAAATCCCTATCAAAATGCTTGTAAATATCTCATAAATGCTTGAAAATGACACTTAATCACTTATTTATTGTTTTTAGTAAGAAATCGAGCATTTGAGCAAGAAACACAGGATTTGGACACAAAAACGAGCAAAAGTGGGATTCTCAAGATTTGTTACGGCGTAGCCACCCCCCATAAGTTACGTCATAACCTAATTAAGGAAACAATGGTCATCAAAATGATTACGGCATAATTACTTGTAACCTTTACGCCGTAACCTGCCACGTTTGAAGATTGATGACATATCCTAGTCAGCATTACGACGTAAAATGTACCTGGAGTTACACCGTAACCGTTTTAAGCCTACGAAAAGGAAGCCCACATTAGCATGATTACGGCGTAACCATACACAAGGGTTACGCCGTAACAAGTTCGAACATTATAAATAGAGCCCTCATTCTGCTTATTCAACATCAACCCTTCCACCACAGCATCAAGGGGCGAACCAAGCTTCCATATATCGAAGAAATCCATCTGAAGTCCAAGGGAGAAATCACTTTACTTACTTTTGTAACTAATCATTCATAAACGACTACTGTAAGAATTATGAGCTTTCGATCAATGAAATATTCCATTATTTTTTATTGTTTTGTTACCATGAGTGGCTAAGCACTTCTAGTGTTGTTCTAGTTATGTAATTACTATTGTTATGATTTATGTTTCCTGTTTGATTATCATTTTATTAGATATCCTTATAGCTTGTCATAGATCCCTGTGTTTTGGCGATATTGAAAGGTAATTTTGATTCGGTTAGTCCTTTTATTAAGCAAACCGCTAAACTTAGGATTACAAAGGTACTAGGATAAGTTGCAATTTATCCCTAGTGTAGGAATCGATCAGATTACCGCCTTAATTACTCTTAATACTCTAAAAAGTGCAGGAACTCTTTCAGAGAGGGTTAATAATCTATTTCGGTTATAAATAAGTCTTTTGGATGATTGATACTTAATAGCTACGACCAGGATACGTTAACATTGAGGCTTTCAAGAAATTAGGATCCTAGGAAGTATAGGACAGACCTCAAACGCCAATTCGGATCTGTTGATATTAGAACACTAATAAAATGATACTTAGATAGTGTACTAGGATACATGTCATAAACAGTAGTAATGAAATAACTAGGTTAGCACGCTTTTCTCCTTATAGTCTTCTTCTCAATTTACTTTTACGCATTTTATTTCCTGTCTTAATTCTTAAAACTATTCAAACCATTTTTAAACATGTGACATTTTTAATTATAACTAATCTAAACTTAGCTCTTGGGACTACCTCGGATTTACCAATCCTACATTACACACGACCAGGTTCTCTGCTCGTTAGTGCGTGTAGACATCGATGAATGAGTTTTTATAAATTTAAAACTTGTTAAATAATTTCTTTAAAAGAAAATACGCATCAATAGTTCAACAAGCTAACGCAATATGTCTACATCTTTATCTTTAAACATTTTATGATCAACATATTTCTTTTAGTCTCCATTGATTGACGGGAAATATTACCAACGGATGTTTTTATGTAACCGCATAATAGTTGGCTTTCTCTGAGTGACAAGGTAAATGTTACAACATGTTTTTCTTTATTTTATTGGAGTAGGGGTGTTTAGATTTGTTTGTGTTACCTGCTTTAAGGGTTATTTGTTTGTGTTACAAGCACCACAACAGTGTTTGAAAGTCTAAGGATAAGGCTTAATAGTGTTTGGATTAGCTAAGTTTGTAGTAGTACTCAAAAGAGTATATTAATTGGCTATCACTCCTAATTTCCATGATGTCAGACGTATCAACAACATGATACCTTATTTGATCATCCTTTCTACACCCGAATACTTATATCCTCTCGTATACTAAAGCAACCTCCATATATTTGATAATCAACATTACCATATATTTAGTTATGAACAACATGATATATACGAATGAAATATATTTAATGCTATAAAGTATAAGATATATATACATGACAATGGAAAATTATATGAAGTTGAAGCATGTTATGAAGCATAGATGATGATATATACAGACCAAGGGGAAACTAAAATTTATTAGAAATTCGCAATGATTATGAAACATATACATGTCGTAAGTTAGATACATTTGTTGACTAAGATATATAAACATATGTAATGATTGGTTGATGGAGATATATATATTATTTGTTATCAAACAGTTGTGTTGAATTTTTGAGAAATTACAAGTGAAAATTCATACGGGCTACACTAAGGCTTCAAAGGTTTGCCAAATAATAATTTTAGGACTATTTCAAACTTAAGTTTAGTCTTTTTGTTTTAGAGTATTTCTGAACACTCCCTAACTGTTGGATGTTGTTTAACACTACAGGAAGGTTGAAGCGTATGCATCAGATGTGAGTGCGGCCACCCGAGCCATCAAGGAACCTAGAGTTGTGGTGCAAATAGCTAGTGAGGTGGACATCCTGGATGATGTGTATCGTTGGCCCATTTATGGACAAGAGGTCGTCAACGAAATCCTAACCCCAGGTACCTGTATAGTAGTCACTCTAACAACAACGACGATGACACCACTATGGCTGCGCAAACATTGTCCACGTTATCTCAGCTTCACATGACCAAACCATCTTAGACGCAAAAGAACATGGCCAAGTCCCAAAGTCCATCTTATGGTTTATCTGGTACAACTATGATTGGATCTGTTTACATACCATCTTATGGCTAGGTTCAGAGTCGTAGTACAGATCCTATAACATTTCATGGTATTATGTCTATTAGATTAGTTTCACGCTTTTAAGTAACGTGAAAATATATGAATTTGTTTACCTTTGTTGCACTAAAGAAACAACAACCCCAAACTGTGCACATGTACAAAGTATTAAAAAAAAGACCAACACAAGAATTAACATCTTTTATGAGAAAAAGGATTGGATTGTTCAAACAAACTTTTGCTTCAATCACTATGTCACATTTAGTCCAATCAATTAAGTGGATGTAGTCATCGCATCGACATATAGTAAACGGTCTATAATTAAAAATGCTCTATACAAAAAGCGTCATAGTCTTCGCGTGAATGACAAAAACTTGTTGTATAAGTTGATTAATATGTAATTATTTTAAATATAGTAATTATAAGTTAATAAATGACTCTTAAACATTGTTTAATACGCATTGTATAGAAAAATCCAAATTCAAAAGTGAGTAAAATTTTATCATTAATAGATGGTTAATTAAAAATGGTAACAACATCCAGTATTAAATGAATAATAAATATTTATAATCATTAAACTTATATCATTTTTCATTTCTAATTCATTGATTTTTTTTCTCGCAAAAACTACAAATTAAACCTTTAAATGTTACATCAAGGGTTCTCACCAAAACCACAAATTATTTGTCGCTATACACTGACGTTATGCACAGGTATTCGTCTAGTTTAATGTAAAGGATGAAACATTATAAATCACGTTGTTGTTCGAGACACAAAGGAAGTTGCCAAAAACATAATATATGAGTTACATTATCTAATTTAATTAAAGGGCAGCAAAGCCCATTAAATGCTGCCAGATTATGCATGAACCCGCCAGAATCCCTGCCAGAACCCGCCTGAAAATATACCTGGAAAAACCTAACCCAACCTTAATATTAAAAAGTTAAATGCACCTCTAAGTGATACGTGTCTTCATTATCACTTCCCACCTCTCCTTCCTTCTCTCCTCAGTCTTTACGCCCCTTCTTCTTCTTCCACAAACACACACCAAACAAAAATACTCACACACCAAAGTGAGTATTATCACACCATTGTTCCAGAGCTTTCCCAAACACATCTAACCACCACCTTGGTTGTTGTTCATCTTCCAGCCGACATGCACAATAGATCAAAACGAGGTTAGTGTTTCATTCTTACCATGGATTATAGTTAGTTTTGTTTGTGTTCAAGCAAAACTATTGAAAGTTATTGGGGTTGTTTTCCTTTTGGATGAGGCGTTTAAGAAAATTATTAGGGGTTGCTATGATTAAGATTAATGGATAAGCTGCAATATGTTTGATGTAAGTTGTTTTATCTTGATTATGAATATATAGTTTAGATATTCATATGGGTTTTAGTAATTTTAAAAAACTAGGTTATCATATAATGTAGTGTAAAAGTAGTTTTGGAATTAACACTTCTGGCCCTTGAACTTTTCTATCTCCTTTTTCCTTTTAATAACCAACTTCCATCTTTTGCACTTTTGGTCCTTTGACTTTCATTTGGGTTTTGACTTTCTTTTCTTGTATCGGGCTGATCCGGCTTTAGAGATTGATTTGGCTTCCCATCTTGTCTTGTCTTTTCCGTTTCTTTGTCGGTTTTGACTGTTTTTGCTCACTTTTGTCTTTACATATCCAATCCTGCACAATAGACACAAAAGCATACAAATTTCTATCCTTTTGGCACTTTCTTGGCTTTTATTTGGAAAAATCCCGGGTATTTAATATATACAATTAAGCACTTATCAGGGGGCGTTCACGATCTGAAATCAGAGGAACTAAGGTTGGCAAGCTATTGTTTTTCTTTTGCTGGGGCAGGAATTTGTTCAGAAATCATGTGACATGAGGGATAATCTTGCAGGACGGGTCATCATTGTTGACTTCTCACCTATGACTGATTTCCAAGAAGCTACTTGTAGGTGATATGAGGAGAATACATATAACCATGGAGGATATTGCAGCTTCGTGCATCTAAAGAAGGTTGGCAGGCTATTGTTTTTCTTTTGCATAAAATGTTATTTCTTTTTATTTTTCCAATAAATGATTATAACTTAAGTTAGGATATTTAGTTCTCAGTGGCCGTAGATGTGTTTCAATGCACATGTCAGACGCCCTAAAAACAACGGATAATCAAAGTTGTAGGGGGAAACACAAGAGGTCAAAGTTTGGGCAGTGGATCTGGAAATTAAATGCATGGTACCAATGCAGGTGAAAATGGATTTTATCAGTCCACTATGTTGATCGTTAGTTTGTTACAACTTCTTTGTTCTAATCGTCTTTGTTTATTTCTTATTTTTTGTAAACAGAGTCGGCTAACTGTCGAGCTACTTCTTTCGGTATTGGAGAACGTAAAAATTCATCGTCACACACTCTATCAACAACGCATGATGAAGCATGACTAGATATAGGTATTCAGTAGATGGCTCCCATTCATGTAGTTTCATAGCATAAAAACTAAAGTGACTGTAACATGTCTACAAATACGTTCTCACACCAATTTCTCAACATAATCGGTAAGCTGCTTTCATGAGATTTAATGTTTTCTTTTAACCTTTCTTGCTTAAACTTTCAAATGTCTGTTTATAATTTTCTGTGTATTATGTTTTCTTAGGATGTCTAACGATTATGAGAACTCCTCATAACTAAACACTCGACAAGTCGATTATAGGAAAATTTGTGAAGGGTTTAACGGGAAGCATTGGCCCAGGTGAAACCCTTGCTTTGATCGGCCCTGTTTGGTCGTGAATGATAAATCTATTAGATTATGTAAAGTGGAAACATTACTTCTCATCATACATGCATTCTTAATAAGTAGGTTTATATAAATCATTAGATTTGCTTTGCAACAAAGTCGCAAATGATCATTTTTGAACCTACGTGTTAATCCCACTTCAATGGATCTTGAATTCCTTATCTTGTGTAAGGTTTAGTTATGCAAGATAAATCCTACACAACTTATGATAGAAACTTTGTTTGATAATACTAAAGATTATGCAAAATCTAATCTTTAATATAAGAAGAATTCTTCAATGAAACAGTAATTCTAATGAACACACAGATTAACAAACAAAAGCTTCAATATATTAATACGAATACTCTAACTAGTATTAGGGTTACAAAACCTTGAAGCTATAACGATATCAAAACAAAAGATTTCTAGATATGATTATGATGTCAAACTCTATGCCCTAGGACCTCCTTTTATACACCAAGGAGTCCTAGTCGATTTACAATATATCACAAAACTTAGAATATTCTTAAAGATCTATTCTATAAATAACAATCCTTATCAACTAAGTAATCTTGATCTTTAAGCAATCTTTATCTTTTCTAAGCGGTCTTTATCCTTTCAGCAGTTGTAATATTTGTACCAGCAGCATTAACTCTAAACACTAGCAGTAGTAACTTATACACCAGCAGCATTAACTTTACTCTAGCAGTACTAACATATACTAGCAGTAGTAACTAGCAGTACTAATATACACTAGCAGTACTAAGTTACACTAGCAGTAGTAACTATAAACTAGCAGTACTAACTACTTAGCATATTTTTCATTAAAGTTAATGATCAGCACTAACTTTTGCTTAGCAATAGTAATACAAACCTTAGTAGCAGTAACTCTAAGATCATCAAGAAGTCTTTTAATCCCAACAATCCTCCCCTAAACTTGATATTTATCTTCAAAATCATCAAGTTTCTTCATTAAAAACTTCATTAATCACCATGAGGATGCTTCCAAACACTTCATTGATTCTTGAGTTGCTTTGTGATGAGCTTAAGAAGCTGATAACACATTTCATTCCAATGATCAGCTTGCAGCTTCTTATTCAGCATCTCTATAATTGTAGCAGGTGTAAGAGGTTATCTCTTCTCTACCAACATAAAGACATGCAGACTTTAAAACCTCACAAAGTGTACTCCACAGGAATTAAATAGCTTCCAAACCAACACTTTGTTTCCTTGTAAATTCCTCCACACTGTATCTTCTACATGATGTTCAAACATTGTCTTTAGGTCACCCCATAACACTCTCTCATAGCCCTCTTCTGGCCTTGTATACCCATGCTTAGCTTTTACCAATTTCCATAGAGTTTCCAAATCTTCCCTGTCAAAGCTTCTAAGCATCTGAATAAAGGCTGAGTATCTCTTTGAACTTCCATCAGCTCTTATAATTTGATAGTAGCTGACATTTCCTTCTTTAAGGATCTTCCAGTTAACAATGCTTGGAGGCTTAGTAGCTAAAGGTATAGCATCAACTGCTACTTCCTCTTCACCAAGAATGACTTCCATCAGACTTTGAAGTTCAGATGTTTCTTTATCCTCATCCACCTTCTGCTTCTTTGCCTTCTCTTGTTCTAGCTTATCTCCTGCTCTCTTTGAACTGCTTTCTTCTCTTGTCTCACTTCCTTCTGCTCTTACTTCACTACCTTCTACTCTTACTTCACTACCTTTAACCAATTTTGTGTCCATATCTACAAATGTGTTTACCCGTTTCATAGCATTTTCAAATAATTCTTGAATATTGGCAAAGGACTTGTTCTTTAAGTCTTTGGGCTTCCATCCTGCCATATTCTTTAGGTAAGTACACATAATACTCCTTTGTTGAGCTCTTGTAGGTGGCCTGTTCCTCTTTTCTTCTGCTCTTTTTACAGCAAAGTGTTTCTTTCTTGCTTCTAAGAGTTATATAAACAACTTTGACTTCTCTTTAATACTTAACTCTTCTTGTTCTTCTGCTTGCATTTGATAGCCATTTGATAATCAACATCAATCTTTGCTTGAATATCATTCCATTCTTCAATCAAGGCTACATTGGCTTCATCTTTTTCCCTTACAAGCCTTACTTCCTCATCAAATTCAGCTTGTAATCTTATAGCTTCTTGTTCATTAAAGCTGATTTGATCTTTCTTCTTCATCTTCAAAGGTTCTTCAACCATTATAGCTTTACCCTTATCCTTTGAAGGAAATTTTGTTGTTGTTGTTGTTATTGATTCACTTGGCTCTTGAAGAAGAATTCCTTTAGTGGTTGCTGTTGTAGCAGTAATAACCTTAGGTTTTACACTTTTTAATTATGCCAGTGCTTTAGCCCAAGTTATTTCATCTTCAGTTATTGTAGTAGCATTAACTGTTTCTTCAGCAGCACTAACTACTTCTTCAACAATATTAACTTCATCATCTTTCTTCTTAGCAGCAACTTCACTTTCAACAACCACTTCATTACCATCTAAGTCATGTACTCCAAACATATCTGTATCAGCATCAAAATAAGTACTATCCAAGGTAATTCTAGCATCAGCATCGATATCATCAATTTTCCTCCCCTGTTTAGATGCATCCTCCTGATCACCCAAACTAGCTTCATCAAAGGAAACTACTCTTGCAGATCTACCAACCTTGTATAATCTTTTGAGCTTATAAGTTCTTGACCCTCCTTTCTTCTCTAACTTCTTGACTCTCAGTTTCAAACTTGTAATCTCCTGAGCTTGAGTAGTCTTTGTGTTCTCCAGGTGAATCACTCTTTGTTGCAATTTGGTACAAAAATCCATCAATTCCTTAAGTTGAATACTAGGATCCTCATTGACAGCCTCATCTGCTACATTTGTAGGATCACTAGGCTAAGGTGCCTTAGTGTCCTTTCTCTTTGACCTCCTAGATTTTTGCTTCCTTTTATGTTGAGATGATGAAGGTTGAGTAATGATGGGTGTGTGATGGGGATCAGTTGGCATTGCCGAACCTTCATCCATTTCTTCTTGAGCTTGAACCATCATTGTTGGAAATAATGGTGTTACTCTACCAGAAAAGTCTTTTCCTTGCCTTCTCATGTTAGCAAAAATATTCTTTGTGTGAGAGGGTGCAATATAAGTCCTGTTGTAAGTTGTCATCCCTTCTAGTTGATTATCCAAAAAAACTTGTACAAACCTTGGATACATCAAGAATTTACCAGCATTATCCAAGTTCTTCACCATACTTTCAAAAATATACTTGGAAAAGTTAAACTTTTGGTTTGTGGCTAAACAGATAATTGCAAAAGCCATAGTGCTACTAAATTCATTCCATGCAGTAGTCATTGCAAAACAGTATGAATAAGGAATTTCCATTGAAGAGAAAAGAAATCCTTATAGAATGTAAGCTTCTGAGAAAATTTCTCATACCCCATAAGTGTAAGCATTGGGTAGACAATCAATACCTTCAGCATCTTCCAATTGAAGATCTCTTCTTACAGCTTCTTCAGTTATGATAATCTTCTTCCCATCTACTAGGGCTTGTAACTGAACTTCCCCATTGACAGTTTTCATCTTGACAGTAGCCCAGAATTGTTTAATGCACGAAGCATATATAGTGGGATTGATCGTTAAAGCATATCTTATGGGATTTGCATTTAGAAAATCCACTATCTGCTCAAACCCTTCACTTTCAGCAGATTTAGTCAAAAATGCGACCATATTATGTGAATCAGCAAACTTTAGGGTCGTCATTGTGATGGGTTTTGATGATGAATGATGAAATTGAGTTAGGGTTTGTGATTAGAGAGTATATGATTGAATGAAATCGATTAAATGAGTGAATGAAACCCTTAATCGAAGTATTTATGAAACTACCCTCAACAGCATTAACGTTCACCAGCAGTTGTAAGTTATGCCTAGCAGCATTAACTTTCAACAGCAGTAGTAAGTTTATGCCTAGCAGCATTAACTTTTTGCTCAAACCCATCACTTTTTGTGGGTTTTTCCAAAAATGCAACCAGATTATAAGTATCAGCAAACATTAGGGTTGTCATTGTGTTGGGTTTTGATAATAGATGATGAAATTGAGTTACGGTTTATTTTTAGAGAGTATTTGAAAGAGTAAAATCGATTGAATGATTGATTGAAACCCTTAATAAAAGTATTTATGAAAGTACCCTCAACAGCATTAACATTCATCTGGCAGCATTAAGTTATGCCTAGCAGCATTAACTTACAACCAGTAGTAGTAAGTTATGCCTAGCAACATGAACTTTGAGTCACCAGCATTAACTCCAATTCCATTCTAAACAATTTTTCCATCATCAATTTAACATTTTGGTTTACAAAAACTCTCTGTCTGTTTTTGCTTTCTATCAATTCTTTTAGCTCATAATTCTCTCTGTCTGTTTTTGCTATCTCTTAATTCTTTTTACTCACAATTCTCTCTGTCTGTTTTTACACAGCTCTTCAATTATCAATCTAACACATTTCTTTGCTTTTTCTGCAAAATGTTAGTCCAAAAACCAAGAAAATACAAGCCATAGCAATTTCCTCAACTATCACAGTGTTAATTATACCATCAGTATTAAGTATAACTAACAGCAGAAACGCAGCAGTATTAAGTATAACTAGCAGTACTAATTATACTTAACAGCAGAAACTTTTAATGACATGAATAACAGTATTAAATTACATACAAAACTCCTACAAAAAACACAAAGAGTTAAAAGACTTTTAAGGATTTATCATACCAATACTAGCAATCAAATATTGAAATCTACTTAGATCAAAAGCTTTTGTAAGCCAATCTAGAACAATCTTGTCAGTATGGATTTTGACCATTTGAATCAATTTCTTATCATTTCAATCTCTAATAAAATGGTTTCTAAATCTCTAATATCGTTGATTTTTTAATGAAAAACAGTTTTTTTAATATGCAATAGTACTAGTATGTCAATAAAGATCTTGGTATAGCATAAAATTTGTACCCATAATCAAGTAGTTGATTCTGAAATCCCAAGCACTTGTCCCCACACAACTTTAATCATCCACATATTCCAGCTTTTTGTTGTGGAAATTTGCAACCACAGTCTGTTTCTTTCATTGCCAAGAAATTAATCTACATCCAAGGAATTGACAACCTCCTGTTGTAGACTTCCTATCCAAGCTTGCTCCAGCAGTAAATAGATATCAGGTGTATGCTACAAATCAAAAGAGAAATCTTTTGGATACCAAGCCTAATTTTGGTTGATACTTTTTAAGTACCTAAAATCGCGTTTCACAGCATGTAAAAGAATGTGAAACATTGGATTGACTTGGTATCTAGCACATGCACACACTGCAAACATAATATCAATGGGGGGGGGGGGGGGGGTGAGGTCTTGAAGATGTAATATAATCAAAGAACCAATCATTTTATCAATTACAAAATGAACGTCCACTTCTTCACCTCTCATCCATGAGTCAAAGGCATTTGAGTTTCCATTGGTGGTGCTTGCAGGCTTGAGCTTCTGTAAACCCAAATGTTCTTAAATTTCAGCAACATATTTATCTTGACGAATAAATATGCCATCATTCTTCTGCTTCACTTGTAATCCTAAGAAGAATGTGAGTTCACCAATAGAACTCATCTGAAACTTCTTATGCATCAATTTTTCAAATGCATTGCATAACTCCTTCTTTGTTGAACCAAAGATGATATCATCTACATACACTTGAACTAATAGAATATTACATTTGTCCCTTTATAAACAAAGCATTGTCACCTTTTCCTCTCTGAAACTTAATGTGTTATAACAAATAAAGTTGACAAGTGTGTCATACCCAGCTCTAGGAGCCTTGATGCAGTCCATAAGTGTCTTATCTAACTTTGTATACGCTTAGGGGAAGTCTGAATCTCAATCCCTAGTGGATTGACAAACATAGACTTCCTCTACAATCTTACCATAAAGGAAAAGCACTTGACATCCTCTGGTACACCACAAGTCTTTTAAATGTAGGCATAGGCAAAATAGCCCTAATTTCACAATTTTGGCAACAAGGGCAAAGACATCATCATAGTCAATCCATTCTTCTTGTGTGTACCCTTGAGCAACTAGTCTTGCTTTATTTTTAATCACAATTCCTATTTCATCCTTTTTTATACGCTGAAGGACGCCATGTAGGTACCTATTTTTATAGCCCGTTTTCATTAGTAACTCGTACTAAAAGTCCAGAACTTCTATAACTTTTGAATTGTAGAAGCTCTTCCTGAGCAGTAGCCTCTATCCAGCTGGATCCTCAATGCAATGGAATTAACCCTTTTTGGGTTCTTTCTTGTGAACAAGCAAGCAAACCATATTTTTCCTCTAAATTCTTTGTCATTCTTCTTGTTTGCGGTGCTGAATTTCCAAGTCCTCCAATTAATTTTGTTCCACTAAAATGATCTTTGTGTATTCTTGTATTGGAATAAAGAACTGACATCAGTAAAACCAAATTTCTTCAAAATCTCAGTCACATACTTGTCTTGACTGATTAAAATCCCATCCTCCTTCTGCTTTACTTGCAGTCCTAAGAAGAATATGAGTTCACCCATAGAACTCATTTGAAACTTCTTATGCATCATCTTCTCAAACTTTGTGCATAATGACTTCTTTGTAAAGCCAAATATGATATCATCCACATACACTTGAACTAACAGAGTATCACCTTTATCCCTTCTGATAAAGAAAGTCATGTCTATCTTTCCTCTCTGAAACCCATTGTCTAACAAATAAGTTGACAAGGTTTCATACCAAGCTCTGGGAGCTTGATGCAGTCTATAAAGTGCCTTTTCTACTTTGTATACTCTGTCAAGGAAGTCTGAATCTACAAATTCTGGTGGTTGATAAACATAGACTTCCTCTTCAATCTTACTATAAAGAAAAGCACTCTTAAAATCTATCTGGTACACCACAAAGTCTTTAAATAAGGCATAGGCTAAGAATAGCCTAATTGCTTCAATTCTGGCAACAAGGGAAAAGGCTTCATCATAGTCAATCCCTTCTTCTTGTGTGTACCCTTGAGTAACCAATCTTGCTTCATTTTTAATCACAATTCCTCTTTCATTCTTTTTATTCTTGTAAACCCATTTAGTGCCAATAGCCCTTTTGCTATTTGGTAAATCCACCAAGGTCCAAACCTTTTGTAATTTGAATTATAGAAGCTCATCATGCATAGCTTCTATCTAACTTGGATCCTTCAATGCATGAATTACCTTTTTAGGTTCTTCTTGTGATAAAAATCAACCAAACAAGTAATTTTGAAAGTCTTTATGATTTGTTCTTTGTTGAACTGAACTAAACAAACCATGTTCTTCCAAATTCTTTGTCATTCTTCTTGTTTAAGGTGTTGAATTCAAATCTCTAATAATTTGTTCAACTGGATGATCTTTATGTATTCTTGTAGTTTGAATAGGACTGACAAGCATAAATGCATCCAAATTGTTCATGTCAGCCTCTGTACCAACATCTTCATCATCATCTAAATAGACAATATCTTCCAATTCAGGTATATTTAGATCATCTGGAAGTTCAATGCTTGATTTTCTACCAACAACATTAACTTCATTTGTGCTAGCAGCATTAACATTGTTAGTGCTGTTAACATTATCATCCTTCTCTTGATCATTACATTCATCCTCTTTACTTGAATCACCACCTTCTTTTCCTGGTTCTTCAGTAACCTTCTTTTTATAAATGTTGGACCAAACAAATCCATGTGCAACATATGTAAAGGTTAGCTGATTGAACTTACTGTTTTGGACTTACAAGAAGCTCTATGTTGCTTTCCCTTTTGACAAGCAACACAGCTCTTACAAGATTTCCCTTAACCAGTTTATTCATAGTTTTGAAATTTATGTGTCCAAGTCTCCTATGCTAAAGTTTAGATTCATCAGATGTGGATTTTGCAAAGAGACAAGTTAGACCTCCTTTAGGAACAATATTCTTTAAATCAACACTATACATATTGTTCTTTCTAGGAATTTAAGTAAAACATGACTTTCATCAGTTAACTTAAAGTTTGGAGATAAAACAATACATTCAGTGTCATTAAAGAGAACACTATTCTTTTTGTCACACATTTATGAGACACTAAAGAGGTTAAACTGTAATTCTCTTACAAAATACACATTCTTAAAATCTAAATTACCAGTTTTCCATCAAACTTACCTATGTGATCTATGGTATTAAGGATTGTAACAGGACACCTAAATGGTCTCATGAAGCTTAAGGCAGGTTTTCTACCTAGAAAAACTTCATAAGGGGTCTTGTTGTGTGGCTTGATAACTAACACCCTATTTTTGGACATAATAAGCAGTATTAACTACTCCAGCCCAGAAAGTTGTTGGCAATTTTAAATCAGCTAGCATATTTCTAGCAACCTCTATTAGTGTCTTATTTTTCCTTTCTGCTACTCCATTTTGTTGTGGAGTCCTTGCAATACTAATTTCCCTCTTAATACCCTTCATTTTATAGAACTGGTTCATGACCCTATTCTTGAATTTAGTCCCATTGGCACATCTAAATCCTTTCACCCAAGGTTCAATTAATTTTCTATGCCTTTATGATGTTTTAAGGATTTCACTAGTTTCATCCTTAGTGGCTAAAAAGAAAACCTAACTAAACCAACTAAAATCATATGTGACAACTAGGCAATACATCTTCTTCATTAAACTCTTTACAAATGTTAGACCAAACAAATCCATGGCACATTTTAATGTTTTGGCTTGATTGAAACACTTGTTTTGGTCTTTACAAGAAGCTCTGTGTTTGCATTCCCTCTACAAGTAACACAGGTTTGATTAATTTCAAAAAGTTTTAAAGGTAAACCTCTTACAAGGTTTCCCCTTACCATTTTATTCATTGTTTTGAAATTTACATGTCCAAGCCTCCTATGCCAAAGATTAAATTCATCTGATGTAGCTTTTACAAAGAGACAAGTGAAACCTCCTTGAGGAATAACATTCTTTAAGTCAACACTGTACATGTTATCCTTTCTAGGAACTTTAAGTAAAATATCACTTTCATCAGTTAACTTAAAGTCTGGAGATAGAACAACACATTCGTATCATTTAAAAAGAAACACTATCCTTCTGTCACACATTTTGATAGACACTGATAAGGTTAAAATTTAGTTCCTTTACAAAATACACATCTTTAAAATCCAATTTACCAGTTCTTATTTTACCTTTCCTAAAAATTTTCTCATCTTTGGAATTACCTCCAAATGCAACAAATCCTCCATCAATTTCTTCATAATATGTAAGATAGGATTTATTTCCTATCATGTGCCTAGAGCATCCACTGTCAATCACTCCTTTATTCTTCAAATCTTATTGTGGATTGCCTGACACATAATGGTAGGAAAAATTAGTTTCTTTTGGAGACCCAAGCCATTACTGACTTGGATCTGCCTTGTGCATCAATATAGTCAAATATTTTAAAGGACATTGATGCACCATTGTTTCTGGAGACATGGTCTAAAACTTTGTGCTTTGGTCACCAAACCCAACATGCTGAGGCCTTAACAGCATTTCCCTTGTTTCCATTAACAGCACTAAGAACTGCTTTTGGCCTAGTAGTATTAACCCTTGTCCCCTTAACAGTATTAACCTTTTTAGTGAAATTATTGTTATTTGCTGCTGTTATTTTGTTAAAAGGCCTTCTAGTAGTTGAACATGCATTATTAATAACATTTTTCATGGGTCCGTCCCGCATTATCATTGATGTTTCTGATTGATAGATAACAGGTCTAGACAGCATTAATAACGTGAAATTGGTGGCCAGACCTATTAAACTGTTTCTTGAACTAATTTTCCTTTTTGACTAAGGGTGAGTTATTTAAGAGAAATTCTTTTTGTTCACCCTTTCAACATTGTCAAACTGGTTTTTGCAAATCTTCCATTATTAAACCAGTTATTACAATCATTCTTCAAATGATCAAAACTACCACACACGTGACAAGCTTTGTTGAACATCTCAAAATCATTCCCTAATTTTTAAGACATCTATTGGTTTTAGTTTCTCTTGTTAAATAGGTGTGTTTTGCCTATTTTTATCAACTGATGTTTTCCTAGAAGATTTTACTTGCTCAGTAGACTTAACAAAGTTTATCTTAGCAAAACTAGGTTTATTAAACATCTTAACTATTTTAACCTTAGGCACATTTTCTTCATCACTATCAGATACCCAATCCTTAATAATTGGAGCTCCATTTTCTTTTCTAGCAGTCTCCGGTTCATTAGTCTCAACAGTAGGCTTTTCAACTATAGACTCACTAACAGACCATACAAACAAAATCATCCTATACTGGATATAACTAAATCAGATTTTGGTGGCATAAAATTCCTAGTATAGGGAGATGGGACAGCATTATACCCTAATCTTGTTTTACACTTATTTATTATCTGTCTGTCTAGAAGTTTACTTAGGTTTTTTGATAAATTTTCAAATTTTTGTACTGTAAGTTGAACCTCGTCTTTTTTCTTTTGGTAAACCAATTCTAAACTGTCCTTTTAAGCTCTGTAATTATCTAAATCTCTTAAAATATTTCACGTTTTAAGAGTTTAATATACTTCCTCATACACAGACTCATTATTCCTTAAAGACTAACAGTCCTATCTTCTACAGTTTCTAAACCAGTTTTTATAAGAGACAACACGTACCTTGCTGTTTCATTAAGTCTTTAACTAATTATTCCTTTGTTCTTTTAGATCTTTTACACATTCTAAACAAGATGAACAACAATTTGAGTCATTAGATACCTCAGAGTTTGTAAAAGAAGTTGAACTTATTGAAGAATAAGCCATGAGAGCAAAATTGGTTAGACCTTCTTCTGCTTGGTCACTCCAGTCATAGCCAAAGCCATCACACTGAGATACTAAGTCATTTGAAGTAGTTTCTTCAACTAGAACAGTTCTTCTGGTAGGCTCCCTGTTCCTGCTGTCTTGATTCCTGGGTGCCCTATACTCTCTTGCAAAGTGTCCTCTCTTGTGGCAGTTGAAACACTCCACCTTGGACTTGTCAAACCTAATTTTTTCTTTGTTGGCCATGTCTAGCTTCCTTCCAGTATTCTTCAGAAATTTTCCTGCCCTCATAGTCAGCATAGAAATATTCCACCTTAAATCCATCTCTTCTAGATCACCAGGATTGATTTGTTGTAGATCTTCATTATCAAGCTGTGGAATACTTGGTTGGCTAGCAAAGAAGGAATAAATCATAGCATCACTCAAATTTTCAACAGTTGTCGAGCTATCAACATCACCTTGAGTGCTAGCAGTATTAACACCCTGAGAGTATTAACTGCTCTAGTTGCACTGTTAGTGCTGCTAGAGGACAGAAAGGCTACATTGTGTGAGTTTGTGGTTGAGCTAGATGTCCCATTGACCTCTAATTCATAAACCTTCAGGTTGTTGAAGAGGTCATCCAAACTCAAAGTCTCAATCTTTGGTTTGTTCCTCCACACAATGGTATACATAGTCCATTCTTGTGATAAGCTTCTTAAGAACTTCTGATTGATGTCTTCTTGAGGGAATAACACTTCAACCATGCCAACTTTTTCCCCCCCCTTAAAATTTGACAAATTATCATTTGATCCCCCATAAGTTTGCTCAATCACTTTTGTACTAGATGCAGCAAAGTTTTCATATTGTTGCTTCAGAAGATTTTTCTGAGTTTTCTTTGTAGTAGTATTACCTCCAAATCTGTTCTCAATAGCCTGCATCAGTGTCTAGCAATCCCTTCGTAGAGTTGAACTTTAATTGATGCTCATTAGTAATGCCCATCAACAAAGTGCTTCTTTGCCTACAGCTCTGCCCGTCTTTGGCATTCTCTTTAACACTTGTAGGAGGGATAATAGTCTCCTTACCATCAACAGTTTTTGTTACTATGGGTGCATTACCATTTTCTACGATCTCTCATAGAGTGTAATTAATACACTGTAGGTACTGCTCCATCCTCATCTTTCAGAGATTATACTCACCAGGTTGGAGTATGGGTAGCTTGATGGTTTGAGTAGATTGAGAATCCATTGCTTCTTGAAAGAGTAGATCTTATGTGTACTAAAGCTTCTTCTTATTCTAAGCGTTCTCACAAGCTTTGATACCATTGTTTGATCCAATAGAATACTCCTCTGCTATCTTGATATAGCCTAAGTTGTATTGAATAAATTCAAACAACTATGATATAAACTTTTGAATTGGTGAATATTAAGACTAATGCGAATCTAAGTCAATGATACTAAGAAGAAATTTTCATAAAACATAATGAATAAGATTACTAACAAACGTTTTAACCAACTTCAGCCTCCAATAAATACGAACACTCTTAATAAGTGTAAGGTTACAAACCTGAAGCTACAATAGATTGACCAAACAATGAAAAGAATAATCAATCTCTATGCCCGAAGGACCACCTTTTATACACAAGGAATCCTAAACTGGCATACAATATTTTCCTAAGTTATCATATCTTCTAGAACAACATAACTTATACTTAATCTTTTACAAAAATAACTCATACATATCACATAAGTAATACTTTATCTTTCAATCAAACCTTTAACATTAGTATTGTAACCTCTGCAGCATTTGTAACTTTGTCAGCAGTTGTAACATGTAGACCCAGTAGCATTAACTCTGAACACTAGCAAGCGTAACTTAGACACCTGCAACATAAACTGGTACAATCAACAGTACAACTTAAAAATTTTCTCATGTCCTCCACCCAGCAGTACTAACTTTACTCTAGCAGTACTAACTTTACTCTAGCGGTACTAACATATACTAGCAGTTCTAACTTTACTCTAGCAGTACTAAGTTTACACTAACTTTACTCTAGCAGTACTAACTTTACTCTAGCAGTACTAACATATACTAGCAATTTTAAGTTACACTAGCAGTTTTAAGTTTATACTGGTAGTACTAACTACTTAGCATATTTTTCATAATCTTTTTGCTAGCAGTAGTAACACAAACCTTTTTTCTTGAGCATCAATAACTTTTATAAGAGCAGCAGTAATTCCAAACAGCCTTATGAAGCTTTTAATCCCAACATGTTAACTTTGACGAATTGCCTCTGATGGCGTCAGATCACGTCAGTTCTGACCCCGTTCCACAATGTCAGACAACGACACTTGAACAAGACAATTTAAGTCCCGGTCCCCAAAGTCAAGAAAATGTTCCTCAAGCAGCTGAGACAGTAACAACAAACACATAGATATACTGAGCAACCTGAAATCATTAATGAAGGTAGGGTTGACCAGTATCCTGAACAATGTCAAGTTAAAGGTCATATGCTTGATTCATCACCTGATAACCAGAAAACTGACTACTCAAAACAATCACTCGAGTCTGAAAATATTTTACTCAAAAAGACCGTTGCCCAATTTCAAAAAGATTTTTTAAGAATGGAAGCACATTGTATTGCTCTTGAACTTAAATATCAAAATCATGCTTTAAAATCAGGGCAACATGGTCAAATTTTGAATGAAACAAGTAATAAAGCCAAGATTAAACGTGACATAGATGAAATTGAAACAATGAACATCAAATTAGAACATAGTCTGGCTAAATTACTTACACAGAATGATCATTTAAATAAGGAAAATAAGACTTTGAAAAAGTATTACAAAGATCTGTATGATTCTATTAAAATAACAAGATCTAAGACTATAGAACAGACAACTTCTTTGCTTGCTAATAATGCTGATTTAAAAGCTCAAATTCAGGAAAAGGTTTTTGCAATTGCTGCTTTAAAAATTGACTTAAGGAAGTTAAAAGGAAATAATGTAGATACTAAGTTTGCTAAAACATCAGTCTTGGGGAAACAGGTGTTACAATCACTAAGAAACCAATCAGTTGTTAGACAACCAAATGCGTTTAAATTTGAAAGGCCTCAAATGTCAAAACAACGGTTTGCCTCCCAAGTTGATGTGAATAACAATTCGTCAAGACCAGTAACTCAACATTATTTGCCTAAGAGAAGAGAATCCGCTTTTGCAAAACCTGATCATATGATTGCATCTAGCGAATCTAGGATTAGTTCTAAGAACATGCCAAGATTTAGTTCAAATGACATGGTTCATAATCACTATGTAGATGAAGCTAGGAAAAAGACACAAGAAAGAGATAGGAACTCTAAAACTAGTGTGATGCCTTCTGCTAGATTTCAAAGCACTGCTGATGGTAGCAAACCAAAACCTAGGAGCAACAATCAAACACCTTGGAGTTTGCCTGTATCTAAGAGTAGTTGCGTAACAATAATGGTTGCGCCCAAAGCAGGTCACTCTTTGAATTCTAGTTCTTTCTTAGATTCCAAACAATTTGTTTGTTCTACATGTCATAAGTGTATCTTTAATACAAATCATGATGCTTGTATAACAAAACTCCTGAAGGAAGTAAATTCGCGTGCTAAGATTCAATCCCATAAGACCAAAAACAGTACCAAACCCGTAGATCAAAAGAGTCATACTCAGAAACCTAGTAGGCAGATCTTTACAAGACATAGGTTTTCTCCTAATAAGACTTTCGTTGTGTATGAGAAAACATCTCCTAGATATGATCTTAGGTGGAAACCCACGGGTAGAATTTTCAAATTTGTTGGTCTTAGGTGGATTCCTACAGGAAAGTTATTCGATTCTTGTACAAGCAAGGATGACAGTGAACCCACACTTGGTTCAAATGTAGATATCTCTAATATTTATAAAAGCAAAAAAACTCTGGATTTAAGTGTAGGTACATCAATCAATGTTCAGAAGGAACAAAGTTTTGACTTAAGTGCAGGTACCTTATGTAATGTCAACAAAGAAAATCTCAGAGTGTGGCTGCTGAAAAAGCTGATCTCTTAAAAACCAGTGTCACAATGGATTCACAAATGATGAATTTGCAATGATGTTTGAACAACTCAGTTCAAGCCTCAAACCTCAATGTCAAATGACGTTTGAACACAACAGTTCAAGCCTCAAACCTCAATGTCAAACGACGTTTGAACACAACAGTTCAAGCCTCGAACCTTAATGTCAAATGACGTTTGAACACAACAGTTCAAACCTTGAACCTTAATGTCAAAAGACGTTTGAACAAAACGGTTCAAGCCTCGCACCACAATGTCAACAAAAGTTTCTACAGCTGATATGATAATCATGACGTCAATGATAGAGTTGGAAAGTCTATTCGATCCTTTGTTCGACGAATATTTCAATAGAGAAAATCAAGTTGTTTCAAAGTCTTCCGCTGTTACTACTGCCGATGCATCCGATAAACGTTAACAACAACCAGATTCAACTTCATCAACTTCAACTCTAGCTACATCTGTCACTGATGATGGAAACTTCGACTTGTAAATATTTTTATTTTTCTCTTTATTTTGATTTATAAATATGATTGAAAAAGAAAATACAAAAATATAAAACCAACAAAAAGAAAATACAAAAATATAAAACCTAGAAAAACAAAATATAAAATAAAAAAACTTCAAAAATACCAAAAAGAATCTTCTCGACATGTCTCTTGAAATCGATAACATTTACGTACCTAGAAATGTTGATTAACATCGACACGGGCGTGTAAATGAAGTTCGAGCAAGAGTTTCAAATGCTTTCAAAACATGTCATTTCTAAATTTTCTCATAATGACTTATGTACATTTCAGTACATAACTCGGTCCCGAATGTAATAGGGAAGTGTACGCTTATGGTATGGAATTAAGTCGACAGACCCTCTTTTGCAAGAATGTCATTAACTTAAAATGGCTCTGGAAAAACAAACGTGATGAGGAAAATACTATCATTCGCAACAAATCTCGTCTTGTGGCTAAGGGATATGCTCAAAAGGAAGGAATTGATTTCGAAGAGTCATTTGCACCAGTTGCTCGGTTGGAAGCTGTACGATTGTTCATTGCGTATGCTGCACACAAATCATTTACAGTGTACCAAATGGACGTTAAAACAACATTTCTTTATGGACCTCTAAAAGAAGAAAAGAGTGGTACGTAAACCAACCTGTTGGATTTTGTTGACGCCATATCATCCTGAGCAAAGTTACCCCGTCTCAAAAAGCATTAGTATGGTCTCAAACAAGCACCAAGAGCGTGGTATGATGAACTCTCCAACTTCCTGGTATCCAACGGATTCTCAAAAGGTTCTATTGATCCAACTCTGTTCATAACTAAACATAGGGAAGACATACTGCTTGTGCAAATTTACGTTGATGACATAATTTTTGGTTCTACGAACCCAAATCTTTCAAAACGATTTGGAAAACTCATGCACAGCAAGTTTGACATGTCTATGATGGGGGAGCTGAAATTCTTTTTAGGAATTCAGATCCACCAATCCCCTCGTGGTATCTTTATAAACCAAGCTAAGTTATGCTCAAGAGATACTTAAAAGCATGGTAGAACCCTCAATGTGATAGCATATGGAAACCAATAGCACAAAACACCTTGATGCTGACATTAGTGGTAATCCGTCGAAAAAACGAAATATCATGGTATGTCGTGAGCACTCATGTACCTAACAGCAAGTAGACCAGATATTGTACATGCAACATGTTATTGTGCTCGCTATCAAGCAAAACCGACTGAGAAACATCTCCATGCGTTAAACTGGATCTTTCGGTACGATTAAAGACTCCAATTAACATGGTCTCTCCTGGTTAACCGAAGGACACCGTTTTGCGAACTAACTGCTTTTATCAGATTCGGATCATGCGGCTGTCTCGATTCACGTAAAGAGCAAATCTGTGGCATACAATTTCTGGTGGTGATTAAGGTTAGTCAGCTGGACATCCAAGAAGCAGGACTGCACTTCAATGTCTTCAGCAGAAGCCGAGTATGTGTCTTTATTCACGTGCTGCGCACAAGTTCTATGGTTGAGAACTCAGCTCACAGATTATGGCTTCCACTTTGATAAAATACCTATGTATTGTGACTCAAAGGCAGCCATAGCCATCATCTCGGCAATCCAGTCCAGCATTCCTGTACCAAGCACATCGATGTCAGATATCACTTCATAAAGGAACAGGTTGAAAAGGGTATTGTTGAATTATTCTTTGTCGGAACTGAATACCAGTTAGCTGACTGTTTCACTAAAGCTTTATCGGAAGATAGGTTTAAGTATCTTGACAACAACTCGGTAATGAGATGTGTTGACTCCAGAAAGAACTGGGTTCTGGCAATTGAATCTGCTTGATCCATCAAACATCAATTTGTAAATATTTTTATTCTCTCTTTATTTTTGATTTATAAAAATTTTTGAAAAAGAAAATACAAAAATATAAAACCAACAAAAAGAAAATAGAAAAATATAAAACCTAGAAAAACAAAATATAAAATCAGAAAATTTTCAAAAAATACCAAAAAGAATCTTCTCGACATGTCTCTTGGAATCGATAACATTTACGTACCTAGAAATGTTGATTAACATCGACACGGGCGTGTAAATGAAGTTCGAACAGGAGTTTCAAATGCTTTCAAAACATGTCATTTCTAAATTTTTCTCAATGACTTATGTACATTTCAGTGCATAACTCGGTCCCGAATGTAATAGGGAAGTGTACGCTTCAGTGCGCTTACTCTAAAATAGAAGAGAAGTCTTCTATCATGTTTTTAAAATCGTTGAACACAATTTTTCAAAAAGAACTTTCAATGTCAAATTGTCTACAATATAATTTATGGTATTTTTCCATGAAAAGTGGTATTTGTTAAAATTGTGTGTTCAACACTGTCTTCCTCGAATATGTTTAAAAATTGTAGTACGTAGAATGTCATTTTATGTGAATATGTGAATCAATTTCTAGGGGGAGCACTTTTTTTTAAAACAAAGCCTTATATGAGTTGGATACATCTCATAAAATGTCAATTTTTTATGTATCCAAACACATTCTGTGAAATTAAAAATGTGGAAACTATAATGTCAATTATTAATTTACACTGTTAACGATTAAGCATTCACTCCGTCTTTCAACAATTTGTGGTGTCATATCAATTTTTCATTTCCAATGTCAAGTTTTAATAAATATTGGTATCCCACCTATACTATGAAGGGGAGCTAATCCGAAATCAAGAATTCATGCTATATCTTGTAAAGAATTTTCTCGCCCATGTGAATGGTTGACATGTACAACATTTAAAACAATTGTGTATGTCAAATACAAAGTGTTTGTAATATTTAAATTAAGGGGAGAAAATGTGATTAAAAAATATGCTATAGAATGAATGTGATCTTTAAAGACTCTAAGATTGCAACTCTTTCCTTCATGTGCTAAACAATTTGAAATCTCGTGTAGCACATGTGTAGTGGGGGAGTAATTAGAAATTAACAATGTCAGAAAATGGTTCTTATGTTTATCCTTTATACCCAACAACCTAATAATACTTCACGACGATTCTAAGTCAAAAGGTTGTTAAGTATAGGTATAAAGTCCTAACGATCCAACCAGAACCGGAGGGATCTACCCAAGGACACTCCATAGTTAGAAATAACAGTCCTTAGGTATGATTGGAGATGAATGTGTATAAGGGAAGAATGCCGACTAAGATTGAGCTAACACTGGAACAATCACAACAAGGTGTTAGTAATTGACGCCATTGTACGCCTTGAATGGGTTAAAGATGAAAAAGAAATGTATGGAAAAAGGTTAAAAGAAAGAACCTCCTTACACCCTAGGCAGAAACCGGTCAATACTATAATCTAACAAAAACCAAAGATGATTGTTGATATTGAAGACGACATCATGGACCCAGTGATGCAATGCACAACCCTTCCCAGCCATTCGGGTTTCTCTCAAAAGAAACTTGTCTCATTTGTCATGGAGATACACACGTTATCTATTGACATCTCACTCCGAGATTGTTGATATTGAATAGGTGGCAGTCTGCTCCAGCCTCCGATTACTAAAACCAAAAGTGCACAAATCGAGTCTAGAGCCAAGAAGAGATCAAAGTATAAATCTCATTAGACACAATGTCTAAAATACAACTGTTGAACACCATAAAGTTCACAAGCAGTTAAACAAATAGTCCCTACGCATTATCCTTGGAGATCTTTGCTAAGAACATCTGAGTATACTTAAGTATTCACAGTGAAGATGGAAATCCTGCTTGAGCCAACATCAAACAAGCTCTTGGTAGGTGACTTGCAAGATTCTAATAATCAGCTTGTGATAACTGGATATCAATTTGGTCCAGTAAATGAATTGACGACTTAATCAGAAAGATAGTAACTATCTGATTCACTCTAACCGTGTTGTCTGCTTTGAGACTGTTCTGAGTAATTGAAGACTAGCAAGCATTGGTGATCTAAGTACATCTGTATTAGAAGATCTACCATTGAGCTGGAAATCCTGTCAAGGCGATTCTTTTAAATCTACTGATCATAGTATCGTATTTAATACTAATAAAACTGGAAACCGAGTTAAGTGCAACCGAAACACAAGATGAATAGAAAAAGCCATTTTCATCTTTTTGGCAAACTTGTTATATTTCAGGATAAGACGATGGTGTTGCAGCCTCATTCCAGCGAAGTCGGATTCATAAACCACATGCTCATACTCAAGCTTTCAAAGTCAATCGTTCAACATCAAGATAGTTGATTCTAATCTTCCCCACCATCAAAGAGCCTCAAAGTTAAATAAAGAATCATCAATTGGGGAGATTGTTAGACTTATAATCATATGTCAAACAAGAATGTAACAAGTATGAGCATGTTGGTCAAGAGCACAAGTTGATCAAGGAAGTCAAATCAAGATGATTCAAGTCAAGGAGATGATGCAAGATAACGATCTCAAGAACTCAAAGTCAAAAAGATAAAGGCTCAAAATCAAGATCATAAAGCATGAATGAACAAAGCTATTGCAAACAAGACAAGACCATAACAAGGCAAAGCATAAATGTTAAACGTCATATCTTCAATGTCATCGGTGATACAGAGAAGTTTGAAGAAAGAGACCTCAACATTGGGGGAGATTGTTAGCCTTAATTATATTAAGTCAAACAAGAATGTTATCGGTCTTAGAAAGTCAAACTAGGTCTTGTATTGTAATAGGCTAGTCGGGTTCAACGGGCTTGGATTGTAATCTAATATTGTCCGTGTTTCGGGCTCAAAGCCCAAGTTAAACCAAGTCCGGCCCATTTAGAAAGCCCAAGTGCCAAGCTAGTAAGGCTTGGGTATAAATATCCCTTCACCACACTTGGTGAAGGGTGTTGGTTACATTTCACTTCACTTGTAATCCTCCATTCTCTCTCTAATCTAATATTCTCTTGTTTCTCTCTCTACTTTCTCTCTCTAAGATTCCATCTTATTTTCTAGCATCTTGGTATAGATTAGTGTTGTGTAATGGATTAAATACATGGGATAACAGAGTTCAATGAATCTTGATCATTCGAGTTTAGGGCATTATAGAATGTATCGAGTTGATGCAATTCCAAAAACCCATGATGCGGGTATCCCCTAAGAAGGGCATTGAATCGGTCCCATGCCTCGTAAAATGTTTCATCAAATTTTTGTTGAAATCTCGTGATTTCATTTTGAAGATTTGTTGTTTTAGAGGGAGGGAAGAATTTGTTAATGAATTTTGAAACAAGATCATCCCATGTAAGAATCGATCGAGGGGGTTCTTTCTCGAGCCAAATTCGGGCGGCCCTCTCGAGGGAAAATGGGAAAAGCATAAGCTTAACCGACGTACTCGGGACGTTCGGGAACTTCATCGTAGAAGTGATCTTGTTGAAATATCGGATGTGAGCATATGGGTCTTCTTTATCATGTCCAAAAAATTGCTTGTTTTGAACAAGATTAAGTAGACCATGCATGATCATCAAAGTTGTTTCGCAGGTAATTTCAAGAACAACGAACGCAATCCTCGGAACCCCGTTGGGGCTTCGAGGAATTGCGCCATAGTACGATTATCGGCCATCGTAACTATGGGATGATTAAAAGTTTCTTGATTGTTATTTGGTTTCTCAAGATTGGGTGATTCAACAGAAGTTTGTCGGACTTGATGATGTCTACGTTTTTACGGGCTTGAGAACGAGTGCGCATGGCACAAAAATAGGAATATAAAAAGAAAAATTTACACTATTTTTTTTGGTTTTTTCAATGATTTATTCACAATGTATTTTAACGGACAATGAGGTAGGACAACTTCAACCAAATAATCTACTTACTTCACGGAAGCTCAAAAAGATAAACGCACAGGTGAGCGGAGGAGTATGGAATCAGCGCGAAGCTATTTCTCCTTTCGGTCGAGTTTCCTTGAACAAACCCTCTTATACCACTTTTTAGTTTGATTAATTTTTCAAGGTAAGAAGCCGTAACGTCGTAAGCGAGCATAAAAATGGCAAGTATTTTGAATCATTTGGTTCGATTTGGGAACTAACCAACAATTTCACCGATTTATTAATGAAAATACTTTTAGTGAAAGTAATTATAATGATTGGATGATTTTATTTCTTGATTAAGAAAATATTTTTATATTTTTGGTTTTTCTTGTTTTATAAATATATACTAAAAAGAAATGAAAAATATTTTTGTATTTTTATAAAAATAAAAGAGATATTCACAAATTCAAACACAATTTGTCAAACGTTACGAAATTTGTTTCACAGCCTCCCCGACAATGGCGCCAAAAATTGATTCGTCAATAATATATATATAATATATAAGCAAACAATCAACCAAATACCTTTAGCCAATGATTGGTTAAGAATTCACTAAATAAAATATATATGTTTCCGGAAGTATGATTTCCCGGGTCGTTATGTCCCAACGAGGTGTGCAATTGAAAATCGAATGACGGATTGATGATTGATGTTTGAATATGACAAGGTTATGATTGTTTCTCTATTACTACAAGTTAAATATGCAAAAACGATTAAAGAAAACCTAAAAACGAAAGCTAAATAACTTAAAACCTAAAACGGGTACGAAAAACGAGGGTCAAAAACCTAAATTTTGCAATTTTAACCCTAGAACAATTTTAAACTAAAAATAGATTCTACTTGACTAAAAACGAAGTTTAAAAAAAACTAGACTAAAAACGGAGTTCGTTTGGACTAAAAACGAGTCAAAACAAAAACGGGAACGAATCCCGTTCTTTAAAAAATGAACTTTTGAAAAAAATGACCCTACGAAAACTTTAACAATTTTCCTAGAAACTATATGAAAAAAGAAAATTTTTAAAAAAAAGTTTATATTTTTCTGATTAATATTTTATTTTTTATGAATTTTTTAAGTTTTTAAAGAAATTAAATTATAAAAAATACTAAACGTGTATAAAAAATTCTAGAAAAAATACACAAAATAGCTGAAAGCTTAACGGTCCTATGAAAAATAAGCTGGAGTAACCAGCTTATCAAATAAGCTGGAAAATAAGCTGGAACAGCTTATATGGGCAATGGGCTAAAAAGCCCTTAAGTATTTAACCAAAGAAGTCTCTACCGGATGAGCTATTGTAGCACAGCGGTAGAGACTTTGGTTAAAAGGTTGGGAGGCAGGGTAGAGGTCTTGGGTTCGAGCCTCGGCTCACCCTTGGCTTCCCCTCTCCCGAACCTTTTTAAATGCTTATTTTTTTTACAACTTTTTTAAGAACCAAAAATTAAGCAACTTTAAAAAAGGAAAAAAATTTATAACTTAAAAATAAGCACTTAAAAAGCACAAGAAAGGTGACAGATTGGGCTTATATAACTAAATGGCTTTTTTTTTTCTTTTTTTGGATTTGAAAAAGCTTAAAAAAAGAAACAAACTGAAAACTTAGGCTCTACTAGTTACAATAAGCAAATGCAGACTGAAAATAAGCACAAGAAACTGAAATTAAGCTAAGAAAGCTAAATAAGCCATCTGATAAGAAAAAGCATACAAAACAGGCAATTGGGGCACTTTTGGGCTTAAAAATAAGCCTTTAGAAAGAACCTTGTGGGCTTATAAGCAAAAATAGGAAAGAAGACATAAAAAACTACAAGGAAAAACAATCCCTAAGCAAATTTGAAACATAAATAAGCTATGAAAAGCTTAATGGAAAAGCTTTGACAGACAGATTCACAAAGGGCACTATGACTTATTCTTTTTGGCTTTTTAAGGCAATTTAAGCACACAAATGGGGAAATAAGCTGACTCAGGCAATAAAGCACACACAATAATCAATTAAGCACAAAAAACAACAATTAAAAAGCACTGAATAAGCCAGAAATTGGCTTATTAGGTTCTCAGCACCAGGGGAAAACAACTAAACCAAACAGCCCATATGGGCAACTTTATGCTTAAAAATAAGCCACTTAGAGGATTCTAAAGAAAATGAGGCTTATATATCTTAAAAGTATAGCCTAAGGGCTTTCTAAAACAGCAAACTGAAAGATTTTGAAACTCAATAAGGCCATGAAAAAGGCTTAAGGATAGCTTAAAGGTGCTGTCAAAACAGTCTTTAGCACCAGGGGAGCCTTTTTGGCAGATTTGAAAATAAGCTCTAAAAAGCTCAAAATAAGCTAAGAATCCTAAAAAGCTATTTAAACTAACCTAATACACCTAATGCAACAAGAAATAAGCAAAAACAATAAGCCACAAGCTCAAATAAACTAATTGAGCTTTTGAGCTTAAGGCTGTTTGAAACACAGCCAAAAGCCTACTTTTGGCTTAAAAATAAGCCACCTAGAGGTGTCTTAAGGTTTGCTAAGCAAAGACATATACTTAAACTAACTTAATAAGCACTTAAGTACAACAATTAGCAAGCAAATCAATCAAAAAAAAAGAAAAAAGAAAAATAAGAACTCTCAGCACCAGGGGAGCTTTTTGAGCAAAACAGCCAAGAGGCTTTTTGCAGGCCTCAATTAAGTTAACCAAATAAGCTTCAAAATGGAAATAAAGCTCAAATTTATAGAAATAGGTACAAAGAGAGCTTATGCAAGAGTTTTCAGAAGCTAGAAACAACAATAGCTTGCTTAACATTGAGCTTAAAAAGACTTATAAGCTGCTAAGTGAAATGACAGATTAGGCAAAACAAACTCACACAAGTGCAGGCAGTCTAAGCTTTCAACTAATGCAATACCACACTCAAATTAGACATGAAAAACTCAACTCATGACACTGTTATGCTAACTATCAAAATAAGCAAATCTACAAGACCAAATTTCCTCAGACTTGAACCATAATTATAAAAACCTTGATTTTTGAGATTTAAGCTTTAAAAACTTATAAAAACTTCTTAATAATCCTTCATTAAGCTAATGGAAAAATAATTAATGACTCAACCCAATGCACTAACAATTTAGACCCATTTTGGGTCTAATGCCAAACACCCCTTTAGATTCTTAAAAACAAATTTTAAGGCTTAAACAGGTTAAGGAAGCTTTGGAAACTGAAAGTAGATGACTAACTATGATTAATAAATTAATAATTGGTATGTGCTTAAATACACATACCTTTTACCTTTAAAAACGAGCTAATATAACCAAAAACGGACTTAAAATGCCAAATATTGAAAACAGATCCTATAAGAAACTTTATGACTCGATTATAACCAGCACGTATTCGATCAAAAATGAAAACAATGTGATAATTTAATAATCAAGTCAATCTAAGTATGTGGAAACTCTGATTTAAATGCTAGTCTTCAAGGAAAAAAGTTTTGGAAATTTACAGCTCTAAGGAGACTTAGGAAACTTAAAAGAAAAGCTTAGTTGATATTGTTGTTTACAAAAACACACTATTAATCCAGAGATGATTAAGATTGATGTAGGAACCAATAGCCCCTTAAATTGTTGATAAAAAAAGAAAGCTCACTCTGCCTATATTTAAACACACTCAAAAGATGCTAAATTTCTTAGGGGATTAGTGAAATATGTTAAAAAAAAAAATCAAATTATCCACTCGATCATTCCTTAGAATCTGCTTGTAGATATGCTAAACTAATTCAGGAGTTGCTTAACAAACATCAGTAAACTGCCGAGTGTAACAATACTGCATGGAAAATTAGTGGCTGTGAACCCAAAGAACAAGGACAAAAGAGTTAGATGCACCTAAGCCAAGTCACATCCTCTGGAAACAATTATCTCTCAAAAACATCCTCTACATCAAACCTAGTTTCTAACAAACCTATGTTGTAATTGACCTCCCCTCAAATAATGCTTCAAGGGTTAAGAATTTGCTCAGTAGTTGTAACTCTAATGATATCCCAGCAGTACTATACTTTGGTCTCAGCATTAATAGCTTTTGCTGGCCAGTAGTACTAATTTTGTGCCTAGCAGTATTAACTTACAACTACCAGTTTTAACTTCAAACCTCTCATATAACTCAAATATTAGCTTTAAAGTTGAGTAATTCTAATGTAGCAATCAAAAAAGTTAAATCTGCTAACATCAAATGCCTTGTGAGAAGATTGCAACATTATGTCTGTTGTTGGAATCTTTATCGCCTGAATCACTTTTTTTCTCATAACAATCTTTAATGAATTGGTTGCCATAATCTCTATGTGCTTGGTTTTATTTGGGAACACTAGATTATTCACAATCAAATGATGCTTTCATTATCAATGTAAATCTTGGTGTTTATGAAATTGAATCCATAATCAAGCATCTGATTTTGAATCCATAGCACTTGTCTACAACAATTAGCAGCAACAACCTTACTGCTTCAGTTTGTAGAATTTGCAACTATAGTTGCTTTTTTTACATTGCCTTGAAATTCAACCTTTGACAAGAAATTGACAACTTCTGTTGTAGATTTCAATGTCAAGCTAGCTCCAAGCATAATCACTATCTAAAAAATGATTCCTATTCAAATGGTGATTCCTGGTACAAAGGCTAATTTAGGTGCGCTCTTTCAAGTATCTAAAGATCCTCTTCACAGCATGAAGATGTGACATTTTAGGAGTAACTTGGAACCTTACACAAGCACAAACAGCAAACATTATGTCTGGCCTAGAAGCTGTTAAGTACATCAATGATCCAATCATTGATCTGTATAAATGAACATCCACACTATCAGCTTCTTCATCCTTGATCAATGCCTTGTTTGGTTCCATAGGAGTTCTTGCTGTCTTCATAGTGGCAAAATCAAACTTCTTCAATATTTCAACCACAAATTTGTCTTGGCTAATAAAGATTTCATCCTTATTCTGTTGTACTTGTAACCCTAAGAAGAAAGTGAGTTCCCCCATAGAACTCATTTGGAATCTCTTATGCATTAAACCTTCAAACTCATCACATAGGGACTTCTTTGTGGACCCAAAGATGATATCATCAACATACACTTGTACTAACAAGATATCACCTTTGTCCTTCTTGATGAATAAAGTCTTATCTATAGTGCCTCTTCTAAATCTATTTTCAATTAAGTAGGTAGACAAGGTCTCATACCAGGCTTTAGGAGCTTGATGTAGACCATATAAAGCTTTTTCTACCTTATAAACTTTGTTAGGGAACTATGGATCTTCAAAACCAGGAGGTTGACCATCAATAAAAACATCCTCTTCAATAGTACATATAAAAAGGCACTCTTTACATCATTGCGTACCAATTAAACCCCCATAAATGATGACATGGCTAAAAAAATAACCTGATTGCTTCTATCCTAGCAACAGGAGCAAAAACCTCATCATAATCAATTCCTTCTTCTTGGGTATAACCTTGTGCAACTAGTCTTGCCTTGTTTCTCACTACAATGCCTCTCTCATCCTTTTTGTTTCTAAAGACCTATTTTGTTCTAATGGCCCTTTGTCATTAGGTAGATTAACCAGTGTCCAAACCTTCTGAAGTTGAAATTGTAGAAGCTCCTCTTGCATTGCTTCTATCCAGCTTGGATCTTCTAGAGCTTGAATCACTTTCTTGGGTTCCATTTGAGAGAGAAAACAGGCAAATAAGCAGTTCTGATAATCTTTGTGATTTGTTCTCCTCTACTTATTAATGTAACATACCATAGCATGTTCATCAGAAATTTGGTCATTCTCCTTGTTTGAATAGCTGAATTAAAGTCTCCAATGATCTGGTCTTTAGGATGATCCTTGTCAATTCTGGTTGTGGGAATAGGACTGACATTCATGGTTGTTTCCAAGTTGTTGAGGTCAGCCTCTGCACCCACATCTTCATCATCATAAGCATTACCAAAAATTCCAGTATCATCCATTGGAGTCACATTTGAAACAGGTGGAAGTGTAAATGCATTTTTGAAAGGAGAAAATTGTTCAAATAGATGTTCCTCAAATGCATTAGAAGCTTCAGCAGTAGTATTTTACTAGTGTGACTGGATCATCAATCAATACAAGATGTTTTCTACTAGTACTAAACAGGTGTACTAATCTAACAATATTAATACTATTAGTACTGTTAGGATTTTCAGTCTGCTTTTCTTGTTGAAGTAGCCTTTCAAACTCACTTCTTGTGGCTTGATCATCCTCCCCATCTTTATCTGAAGCTCCACTTTTATCCATTTTAGTAGGCTTCTCTTCAGCATCTTCTTCACTGACCTTAGGATCTTGAGAGATTAATGGATTAGTTGTGCAGATAGGTATTAGGATGTATTCTTGTTTAGGTTCTGTCTTCTTCTCAGCTTGACCTGTAACAATGTTATCTCTAGTTCCTGCAATACCATTAGTTTGATTTCCTGCAACAACTGGCACATAGTTCATAGATATTGTCAAAGAATCAACATCAAAAAGCCAGTCTGGTCCATTTCCTATCACATTAGGTGTATTTTCAAGAAATCTATTGTTTAAGGTTCTTTCAACTTCCTGGTCTCTTGTTAATACTTATGGCCTTGCTAACTACGTAGTACCTATCAAAAAATCCTCATCAGCAGCTTTCTTAAACTTTCCTAGATGATCCTTGGTATTTAAGATGGTAACAAGACACCCAAAAGGTTTCATGAAGTCTATCAATGGGGTTCTTCCACGAATAAGTTCATAAGGTGTCTTGTTATGAGGCTTAATGACTAAGACCCTATTTAGCACATAGCAAGCAGTATTAACTGCTTCAGCCCAAAAGGTGGTTGGCAACTTAGAGTCAACTAACATAGTTCTTGCAGCCTCTATCAGTGTTCTATTCCTCCTCTCAGCAACACCATTCTGCTGAGGAGTCCTAGCAACACTGAATTCCCTCTTAATCCCCTTCATTTTGGAGAACTGATTCATTACACTATTTTTGAACTTAGTTCCATTGTCACTTTTGATAACTTTTACTTTATAGTCTAGTTGATTTTCTATTTTAGTTATAAAGGTTTTTAATATCCCACTAGTTTCATCCTTAGTGGCCAAAAAGAACACCTAAGAAAATCTACTAAAGTCATCAGTGACAACTAGGCAATAAGACTTTTTCATTAAACTCTTAACATTTGTAGGACCAAATAGGTCCATATGAAGCATATGTAAGGGTTTGCTGATTGAGTTTACAAGTTTGGCCTTACAGGAGGCTTTGTGTTGCTTTCCTTTCTGACAAGCAACACAAGAATGGTCATTTTCAAAAATCTTTAAAGGCAAACCTCTAACAAGGTTTCCCCTCACAATTATGTGACAAAGCCTCCTATGCCATAAGTTGGATTCATTAATTATGGCCTTAGCAAAGAGGCAAGTTAAACCTTTAGTGGGAATAACACTTTGTAGGTCAACACTGTAAATGTTATCCTTTCTTGGAACTCTCAGCAAAACCTGACTTTCATCAAGTAGCTTAAAGTCAAAAGATAAGACAAGACATTCAGTGTCAGTAAAAAGAACATTATTCTTTTTGTCACAAATTTGTGACACACTAAACAGGTTATACTTAAGCTCTTTACAAAAGTACACATTATCAAAATCCAATGTTCCTGTTTTGATTTTACCTTTTCTAGAAATTCTACCTTTACCATCTCCAAAGGAAACAAATCCACCATCATAATCTTCATATTCAGTAAGATAGCATTTGTTTCCAGTTATGTGCCTTGAGCAGCCACTGTCAATAACTCCTTTTTCCTTGAACTCCTTCTACTGTGGGTTGCCCTGCACATAAAATAAGAGAATTAGACTCTTTTGGGGATCCAAGCCATTATAGACTTGGATCTGCCTCGTGCATCAATGTAAGAATATTTCTTGAAAGTATTTGATGCACTACTGTTTTTGGCTTTCCAAACCCAGCATGCTGAGGCCTTAATAGCATTAGCCCTTATTCCCTTGTTTTCACTTACTACTGCTCTATCCCTAGCAGTAGTATCTTTTACCCTGACAGTATTAACTTTTTTTTATTAAAAATACTATTTTTGTATTCTGAATACTTGATAAATGGCCTTGTGACTTATGAATATCCCTTTTTATAAGCATTTGATATTGGTCTAGGATGATTCACAGTTGGTTTTGAGCTAGCAGTATTAACTGATCTGACATCATTATTAACACTTGCACAAGCAGTATTAATTTTGCCAGACCTAGTTAGTCTTGTGTGGAATAAATTTTCTATTAGGGTAAGGGTGAGTCATTTTATTAGCAAAGTTCTTGTGATTTACCCTACTTGAGTTGTTCTACATTGGTCTTTTAACCTTTTTATCACACACATAATGAAGATGCTCAAAACTACCATAAACAAAAATGCTTTATTAATTATTATTAAAAGTCACTACTAGTCTTGGGATAAAGGAGTGTCTCCAGTTTCTTTGTTCCTCTAGGATATTGTTTGTTATTATTTAGGTGTTGTTATCTTCACAATGACTGGAAGGTTAAAGTTGTTCTTCCTAATAGTTTTAGGTTCTACTGCATCACCATTACTTTTTGCACCAACAGACTCAAGATTTGACTTAACCGTCTTAACATTACTAGGTGTAACAACAGTAGTAACATCCATATTCTCACTTTTAACTATTTCATCCATAAATGTTAGATCAGGTTTGCGATGTATGAAATTCCCTGTAAAAGGTGGGGGAACTGCATGATATCCCTTATCAGATTTGGAATTATTATATTCTTGATTTTCTAACATCTTAGATGAATTCACAAAGCTTTCTACTGCACGAGGAGCTGCAGTAGAAGAAGCTGCATTGTATACTAGTCCAGTTTTAAACTTGTCAATGACTTGACTTTCCAGCAATTATTTAAAGATTTAGATGAATTTTGAAACTTTACTACTAATGTTTGTAGTTTAAACTCATCTCCTCTCTTTTTCTGCTTTTTCTAATTTCTTTTTGGATTCAAACTAACGCATTATCTCTTAGTTTAAACTTCAAGGTTTAAAAAAAAAATACATTAATGCATTCTTCAACATAGCCTCATTTTTCTTATTGTTGAGATAGTCTAGTTCTACTGATTTAAACCTGCTTTATAAGATACTAAATTAAAATTGAGTACTTTTTAATCTGAATACAAACTATCATATTGTTCTATGAGAGTAGCATAAGCTTTTACACATGATTTAGAACAAGAATCTACCTCAGAATCTGAACTGGAAGAACTTCCTGAAGATGTATGTGCCATTAATGCAAAGTTTGTAAGATGCTCTTCCTCAGCTTGGTAGCTCTAATCGTATCCTCCAATTCCATCTTGGAGCATACCAAGCCATTCTTCAGTGGAAGGTTTCTACTAGTTATAGTACTTCTAATTAATTCTCTTCTTTTTTTCTTGATTTCTCGGCAGTGCTCTACATTCTTTGGTAAGTAAAGTGAATATTTATGACAATTTGGTATGTGTCTTAATTTACACATACCTTTTTACCTTTTAAAAACGAGCTAAAATAACCAAAAAAACGGGACTCTAAAATGCCAAATATACGCTTTGTTTTGCTAATTGATGGTGTGATACAGGTAACGGATAACAAGAAAAGGACCGGAAAAACAAAGCCAAAACGACAAAACAGACTCGGAATGGAAAAGACTTGTGAAAGACAATGCCAAAACAAAATCAAAGGCCGGAAAGGAAAGTCAAATCAAGTCAAAAAGTCAATAGAAAAAGTCAACTGGGTCAAAAGTAAAACTCGAGTCAACCCAAAAGTCAACCCCGAGGTCAAAATAAAAAAAAAATATAAGTTCAGGGACTAAAAATTTGTCAATCCTAAACTTATATTTAAAGAAAAAGAAAAGAAAAGAGGGGAGAGAAAAGAAGAGAAGGGTTGATTTGTGCAATTTGCTCAAAGTGACATAGGTGGGGGGGGGGGGGGGCAAAAAACCTTTGCCATCCCCCCTAACTGTAACACCACAAAGACGGTGGATGCAAAGAGTTATATATCTCTTGGGGGGACTTGTTTTGCCAAGTCCCAATGTTATTTTAACCACAAGGACGATGTGCTGCAATTAACACAATAAAATAGAGGGGACCTTTTTGCCAAATGGTGTGACCACACTCTGTTACAACCCTAACACCTTTTCTCGCTCATTTTTTTCCCTCCAAAAAAACTCACGGGTTGTTTAACCAATTTTTACCCTGGTGAACTACATCCTCCTGGATAATCAATTTCCCCTCATCCACCCCTTTCCGTTACATATGTGCCAATGTTGGCAAATTCCACCACCTCCCAAGACCTTGTTCGACGGCATGATGGATTTTTGATGAAAATTGGTGGGAATAAGTGTGTTTGCTTCTCCCCCTCTCACACATCTACCACAAGGGCTCTCTCTAAAAGCTGTAGAAGACACAAAGATCAAGCAGCAAGTTTTTATTTCTAGTTTGAGTTTTTTTTGTAATATTAAGCATTTACTTTCAAAGTTTTTTTTTTAAATGGCTTTAAGCTCTTTGTACTGTTGTTCGTTCCTCTTTGTTACTTCATCACTTTAGCAATAACAATCAGTTTACAAGCTTCTTGTATTCTCTTAATCTTCAATTTGGAAGTTGAGTTTCATCAAATAAGTTAATAAGCTCTTGAGCTTATTTTTGTCATTATAGCTCGAAAATTCAGTTTTAAACTGTGTAAAAGGTTTTCTAAATACTGCTTTTAGTCATTTAGTTTAAAAAGTGTTCATTTGAATTTCAAATTAAGCTCATTTTTGGAAAGTTCAAGGGAGTAAATAAGCTGTTTACAAACTTATTGAGCTTTTTGAAGCTCTGGTTTTTTTTTTTTTTTTTTTTTTCTTTTTTTTTTTTTTTTTTTTATTTAGAGGCTAAGGGGCCATTAGGACAGGCTTTTTAGGCCACTCACTCAGAAAGAGTGGCCTTGGTTCTGAGACAACAAATCCCAAGGTTTCAATTCTCAATTTCCATTTAGCTTAATTTTTAGCTTTAGACACTAGCTTATTTGCTTTTATTCTTTTCAAACATGTTTATTTAGGTTTAATATCTAGCTGTTTTCAGTTTTCATTAGGTTAAACTTATGTAATCTTAGTTTATAACTTAAAATTGTCATCTTAGTGCAAAAAGCTAGTAGAGAAACTAGCTTATTTTTCTTAATAAGCTAGGACTTTTAGTTTTAAAATAGTTTAAATAGGTAAAAATAAGTAGAAGTAGATAAAAGGTTTTTAAAGTTTTAGCTTAAAAATGGATTTTAAACCCACTGTGGTTTGACAGTTTTTAAGTAAAGGGGTGTTTGGGATAGCATTCAAAGTGGGTCAAAACAGGTTGTGGTATGGGTTATGGTCATTAAAATAGGTTTAGTCTAGATTAATAAACTCATTTAAGCTGTTTTTAAAAGTTTCTTTGTTGAAAAATTGCTTTTCAAAAGGGTATGAAACCTTCTTTTGAACTGTTTAGGTTTTTATAAACATCACAAGTGCTTATTTGGTTAAGCACTTGTGAGTTTGAGTTTTAGCATCAAAAAGGTGTGCTTTGTGTGTGTTAAAACTCCTGTCAAAACCTTTGGGTGTTTTGACTTCTTGGGTCAAATTCACACAAGTCTCTTTGTGTCACAGTTTTAATAAACCCAAAACACCTTTTTCACTATCAAATATTAAACAAGTAAATTGATTTTTAGAGTTGAAAAATTGGTGCACAAGCCCCTTTGCTATATACTCATTGTTTGAGCTTATTTTATTTGGTTTTGAGCTTATTGACAGCTTTAGCAAAGCTGTCAATTAAGCTACTAAGCTAAAGCTTAAATCTCCAGGTGCAAAAGGGGAGTTTTAAGCCCTTCTGTTCTCTGTCTTGTTGAGTCTAAAGCCCATATGTCTTTGGCCTTATTTTGAAAGTTATGGCCATTGTATAAGCCTCAAAGTTTTCAGACCTTGAAGAGCTTATTTGTAGGCTTATTTCTAAAGCCAAAAAAATACTTGCCTTTTGGCTGTGTTTTGCATTTTCCTTAAGTGTATGATATTGTTGAATTTTGATTTTAGCTTATTGCGTATTCCATAAGCTCAAATTGCTTTCTCATTGCATTTTAGGTTAGTTTAAATAGTTGTCAAGCTTATTTTTTCCTTTTTTAGCTTATTTCGACCCAAGTAGTTGACTTAAGTAAAAATTTTTGCTTTTTGGTTATTTCACAGGTTCTGTCACCTTAAGCCCTTTCCAACAGCTTATTTAGTTAGCTTTCCCTTTCCTTTTTAGCTTATTTAGGTTAGTTTAAGCCCCTTAGCTTATCTAGGTTTTGGCCTTAGCTTAATTTGACCCTAAGTCCAAAAGACTTAGCAAAAAATTGGCCTTTAAGCCCAAATAAGCCAAACTGTCAAGTTTGAGCTTATTTATAAGCTTATTCATTGCTTTTCAGCAAAAGCTCTAGTTGACAAAGTTGTTAAGCCCCACGAGCTTAAAAACTTTGCTTCTTTGAGTTTTCAAAAATAAAATAAAAGGGGAAGACACTTGGTCCGGCACCAGCGATAACCTCCCCTTTATTACCAACACACTCTACCACTGCGCCCTTGGGTCTTTTTCGTTATAGACTCAAGGGCAGTGGTATATAAAGGGGTTTTGCCCAAATAAGCTTATAAGCTGTACAGCTTATTTTCGGGCTTATTTGTTAAGCAACTTGGTTTTTTTTATTTTTCGTAGGAACCTTATATAGTAAAGTATTTTTTGTAAATTTTTCAGAATTTTTAGTAATCGTTTTATATTTTTTATAATTTAATTTAGTTAAAAGTTTATTTAATTCATAAAAAATACAAAAATTATCAAAAAAATATTTTGCTTTTTTAGAAAATTTTCTTTTATCATCTAGTTTGTAGGAAAAATATAAAAATTTTCGTAGGGTCATTTTTATAATTTTCCCTCTTCTAAAGAACGGGTCCGGGTACGGGATTTTGTTTTGACTCGTTTTTGGGTCAAACGAACTCCGTTTTCGGTCTAGTCTTTTTCATTCTTCGTTATTTGATCCCTAGAGTAGTTTAGAAGCAAAAATTTCTTCGTAGGGTTATTTTTAAAGATTTTAGGTTTTTCCCCCTTTGTTCGGGATTCGTGCTTCCGTTTTTCAGCTTAATTTCGTAATTTCTAGGTTTTTCTTAAACGTTTTTATTTGTTATTGTTTAATTTGACTTTTTCACTCTCCCAAATCAATTCCTTCATTCAAACTCAAATCTTCGACTGTATCGATTTTCCATTCTAGCCTCGTTGGGGATAAACGACCCGGGAACACTCTATACTACTTCTCGGTTTCATTGATAGTTGTTTTTAGATTATATATACTTTATATTTTATATAAAATAAGTGTTATCACGCAATCCCATTTTTACCACCAAATTTTTGCAAAAATACCAAAAAAAAATTAAAAAATTAAAAATTTTCAAAAATAAAATAAGTGTTTTGTCACTCTGTGCATATTATCCAAAAAAAAAACCCCAAAAAAGTACAAAAATATTTTCATTTTCTTTTTAGTATAATTATCATAAAAAAAAAAAAAATTGTCCATAAAAAGAAATAAAATTCACAAATTGGTAAAAATACCAAAATATAATATTCTCAATTGAGGTATTATCATAATAAATTCCGGTGAACTTGTTGGTTCCCAACTCGAACAAAAGATTTAAAAACTTGCCTTTTGTGTCACTTGCGAGGTACGGCTCACCTTTGAAAGTTAAACAAACTATAAGAGGGGTATAAGGAGGGTTGTTCCAACGAACTACAACCCGAAAGGAGAAATAAGCTTCGCGCTATCCCTCTCCTCCGCTCCTTTGTGAGTTTTTCTTTCGAAGAGCTACCGTGAAGCTTGCTGATTATCAGGTTAATGTATAAAAAATATCTCATTTTGTCCGTTAAAATAAATTGTGAATTAATGGAAAAACCAAAAATAATCTTCTTTTTCTTCGTATCATTTAATTCTTTTCTTATCCATCTTAATGTTTAATTCTTATGACGTCATTCGATTATCGTTTGAATCCGATTTACGCGATTAAAGAATGCTCGTCTTGTGGAAGTTTGTACACTTCAAACTGTGGTTGTTCGAAAGGGAGTCTTGAAGACAAGATTCTTGTTCCTAAACCCCCTCGAAATTGTGTAAGGTGTGCAAGGTGTGGAACCCCGGTTGATGGTCCGTATTGTCAAGGATGTGCTCTTTTACGAAAGGAATTTATGGAAGGTTTGTTTACAAACTGTGTGGAAAATGAATTTTTCAAAGATTTCCAAGACACCTTTCGAGTCATCCGAGACAATACCAACGGATGTTTAATGCTCCTCGAGAGCAATCGATTGTCAATTCAGGACCCCGGTGAAATTTCCTCACCAAGTCACTCACGACATTGACCAATTTGCACAGAGTGCGGTGATTCGTTAGATGGAATCTTTTGTCGACAATGCACGTGTAAGTCTTGTGGGAAAGGTGCTCATTACGGTTATAATTATCCTCTGAGAGTTCCGATTATCTCTAATCTGGAACCATGCAAAAATCAAACCATTGATGAGCCCCTACAAAACTTGCAAAGTTTGCAACAACAATGTCTGTTTCGTACATGCCAAAAATGTGGTTGTAATGAATACAATGGAGTTTGTTTTTATTGTAAGGTTGGAAATGGAACACCAATCAATGTTTCAACTCCGTACTTTTCTAACGATTCTCCAAGTGTTGCAAACCATCCTCCACAACCACAATACGTACCATACTCTTGTGAGTTATGTGGGAACGATTCTCATTACGGTTACGATTGTCCACCTCAAGTCCCGTCCGTCTACAACCAGGACCCGTGTTTCAATCAAAACTTTGATTATTTTCCACAAACTTCACCGAGTTCTCCACAACAATATCTTTGTTGTGAAAATTGCGGGGGTCCTCATGAAACCTTCCAATGTCAACCAATGAATGAAGACTATTATCATGAGCAAAATTCTTGCTATGATTATAATTCTTTTGGTTTTGACCAATTTCAACACCCGCAATATACCGTCAATCATCCAATCTTCAATTCCCAAAACGAGCTTCTTAATTCCCGAAATGAGCTTCTCAATTCTAGTAATAAGCTTATGGAACAAATGACAACCTTATGTGATTTGGTTGGTCAAGCCATACAAAAGAAGGAAGAAGAAAAGCGAATCGCGGAAGAACAAGCGGCTAAAGATCAATCTTGGAAGATTCCCATTTGCTACGATGATGACGAAGACAATACCATTGCAATCACACCCGTTTCACCAATCGAGGAACCTGATAACTCTCTAAGTATGGGGGACGAGCATCTTGACACTATTCCAGCAACGGAATCGGACGAAGTAATAAAGTCTAGTGTTGAGGACCTTGTCCCAATCCCAAGTGAGTCCGAGGGTATTCCCGACAAAATGTGTGATGTGCCTCTTTGTGAAAATACCACCCCTCTTAAAGCTCTCAATAAACATTCTGAGATTGTTGTCAATTCCAACGATGATAATTCTTCGAGTGATGACGATTCTACCTACGGTGAGGATATCGATTATTCGAGCATCACCTCCCGAGTTTGAGGTCTCATCTTAAAGGGTGGGGATTGGTTGACCCGGAAGTTGAAAAGAAGATAATGAAGACATTCTTTTTAACAATCAAAGACGATTTCCTTCGTGAAAAATTGTTGAATGGTCAAATCTTCATATTGCTAACATCGATTCATAAGAGATAATCCCAACTCCATCTTCCGAAGTTGGTGATAAGTTCTACCTCCCACATTTCCTAGTCTTTTCTTGGAGGAGACCTAACACCTTGATAATTTCCCCCCCCTTTTTTTCCCTAATCGAAACTTGTCCGCTTTAATCTAGAAGAGATTTAGTAGGGGCAGTCCCACTTTCATATCTGAGTTTATCTCTATTATTTTTATAAAGCTTTCTACATTGATAACGATCATTTTAATGAAGAAGAGTAGTGGCATACCACAACTAATGTTGATTTTTCCTCAATATGAATTCGTTTAACTTGATCTTCGATCATCCATTTCCTCCTGCCGATAGGAGTGACCTTTTATCATGAGGAGTTCGCCGATGAACTCGCTCACATCATATCTCCACCGAAGTATGATCATTTCTGCTTTAAGATTGAGCCCGAGCTGGGCAATCTTACTATGGATGTGGTGGGGGATATTTTCCCAACAAGAGAACCAAGAGTTCATGGCCCAATGTTTTTACCCACCTCTCCAACCCTGGATACGGATTCATACTTTTAAGTGAACACTCTTCCTATAGTTGTATGCATCTTTCGTTCCATTTCTCACGTATCCATTGTCCCTCCATATCTTCTCTCCTCCAGGAATGAAATACATTTTTGATCCCGGCCAGTTTCCAATTTTATCATTCTTTTATGCCGGATGTATCTCATCGGAGTGGAACTTTCATGAAATTCAATGTTTATCCAAACCACTTGAATGAAAGTCCGATGAAGATTTTGTCTTCCACTTGCTTCCCCATGACTAAAGAAATTCGGGGGTCGAGTCAAGCTTGTGGACCGTAACGAAAAACAACGCGCTTCTGGAGGCACCCCATGCTTATCAGTTAGTATGTAATAATAAGTGTTTTAGTGAGACGGCTTTCAATTTTTCCATTTACCCGTTTTTGTGTGCTTTGTGTTGTATAACCGAGGATTTCCCCGGATTGTGAAACTCTCAAGAAACCCACATGAGTTACACATCCACAATTCAGTTTGGGAACCAGTATCCAATCTAATCAACTAACGTTTTTAAACTTTTGGCACACTTCATTAAGTGGGGGCCTGGCCATTAATTTGCATAGAACCCCTATGAAAACATCGAGGGACGATGTTTAGTCTAGTAATGGGGGGGGATCTTCGATGTTTGATTTTTTGCCTGCACCGTTGTTATCACGTAACGTTTTTTACCACCAATTTTTGCAAAAATACCAAAATAATGAAAAAAATTTAAAAATTTTCAAAATAAAATAAGAGTTTTGTCACAGTTGTGATCCCTAATGGGTATAATGAGAATAATTTTTGACCTCGATCGGGCCGTGATGAGCCCTAGCTAGTTCCACTACTTACCGCTTGTATCTAAGCTTTCACGAATTCGAATTTTAATAAGGTGAAGAACAAGAAGTGATAGAGTTAAATATAAGTTTATGTGCTGAGCAAGATTTTTCTAAAACTTATATGAGTAACTTGTGGCTTTTTCTCCCATTAGCTTCCAATCCACCTAATCATACGTGCTCATTTCAATCCAACTAAGTCAATCAATGTTTTTAGAAAAAGCTTCAAATTTGTAACTTGATTCTTTAAAGCAAGATTTTTTCCTGTTCCTAGTAATTTGAAAGTTAAAATGCCAAAGAAGCATGAATGAAGTATGAATGCAAAAATGCATGAATATTGAAATTTTGCCAATGAAGCATACATTTGATTATATGGAACAAGTAAAAGATGTGTCGTGATATCCCACTCCGCTAACCACGAGGTGGGGGTTTAAAACTACACATCTTTACTCAAAGGATTTGGTGTGATTGTGATATCTCCATTCCAGGAGCGAGGTCTAGGTGAGGTTCAAACTAAGACACTTATCCTTACCAAATAGAGAAGAAAGGAGTGTTGTTATTTCCTCACTACGCTATCAATCACAACGGGTGGGTTTTCCAGAACTAAGAACAACGGTCGATGGTTGTGAATAATGAAGTGGGATGGACTTATTCATAGTTTATAGCCTACTAGGAGAGCGAGGCCATAGGTAGTGTTCAACTAAGCAACATGCATAATCAGCTAGCTTAAGAACTTATGAGTATAATGATAAAAATGTGCAAAAAAGTTCTAACAGTAAATCTCGTTCTTTAAAATCAAGTTACAAGTCCGAATAAGTTGTTGCTTTGAGTCATGATTCATCTGATCAACGACTATGGAATAAATTGATCTATGGTTGAGTAATGAAACAAGTACACACTTTAAATCATAAATTCAAAATGGAGAGTCTAAAAGTCACAAGTCATAAGTATGAAGTGCTTAGCATTTAACTTATATGACAAAGATCTTGTTTAATCTCTTTGGTTTTGGACTAGTGAAAAACGGGACGATGAATTTATCCGCAGGACATCCAGATTATTCTATGGGCGTTTTCTACATTCAATGATCCCAGTGTTTAATAAAATACAAGTAAGTCAAACAGGAGTCGAGCAAAGTAAACGGAAAATCCCAAAAATATTAGGGATAGTTATGTACAATAAAGAGTGGGAAAACGGGACTTGTCGAAGCTTTTGATTCTTAGTCCCCATAGATGAACACATTGCAACATTTTCAAAGATATAGTTCGAGGGGGATTTAGATTCTTAGCTTTCGTAAATGTTTACTTCATAACATTGCGTGAGGACACGGCAATACCTTAGTATGGGGGATTTTGGTATGTGCTTAATTACACATACCTTTTACCTTTAAAAACGAGCCAAAATAACCAAAAACGGACTTAAAATGCCAAATATACGCTTGTTTTTTGGCTAATTGTTTGTTGCATGAACGATTAACTAAAAAAGGACGAAAAACCAGCAAAACAACAAAACCAAACTCGTAATGGAAAAGACTGTGAAAGATCAAAGCCTAATCGAAACGAAAGGTCAATCAGTCAAAAAGTCAACAGAAAAGTCAACTAGTCAAAGTCAAAGTCAACCCAAGTCAACCCCGAAGTTAAAAGGCCAAAAGTCAAAGAAATATAAGTTTAGGGACTGAAATTGTAAATCCCTAAACTTATATTTAAAGAAGAAAAGAGGAGAAAAGAAGAGAAGGGCCAAACTGCCATTAAAGCAAAGTTATACTACAAGGGCCTAATCTGCCAAAAACCCTAAGTTTTAACCACCAAGGACGTGAACGCAAATAGTGTAATAAACTTTGGGCTATTTCTGCCAAGTCCCCAAAGTTATAACACACCAAGGACCATGGATGCATTGAGGCCTAGAAACCTAGAGGCCGCAAAATGCAAAACCCACAATCTTTACCAGTCACCGTCACCCTACCCTTTATAAACCTTTTCCCGCCATTTTTGAATACCCCAAAAAACCCCCAGGACAAAATCACATACAAAGATTTCTTCCCCTCTATTACCCTTGCAATAAAGATAAAAAAAAAAACAAAATCATGCCAATAAAAGAAAAAAAAAAAGATAACAAAAAGCAAAAAAAAGTAAAAAACTAAAACGACACAACAAATGAAAAGGAAAAACATAAAACCCAAACACCCCATGGATAAAAGCTTCCCCCCTCCTCCACTAAAAACCCTAATTCCCATTGGCAACCGTCCCACAATCCCCAAGCCTCATCCAACGCTTGATATTTAAATTTGAAAGATTGAAGGCCATGGATTTGTTTTTCATCATGCACTCACAAAACAAACACACCTGTGTTTTGTGTTTCTACAAGAAACACAAGACAAAAGACAAAGAGGAGAAGACCTAGTCGTTTTTCCTAATAAAACTTGTAAATACATTTGGCTAACAGTTAGTTTTTAAGTGAGTTATTATTAGTTTTTATGTAATATTTAAGTTATGGAAAGAAGTTTTTAATTAAAGCATTTTTTTAGTTTGTACTTGTACTTCATTTGAATGAAATTGAGTTAAGTTTGTTTTACTTGTGTTCTAAGTCTCAATTATCTTTTTAAAGTCTTCAATCTTTTCATTAAAACAATCTTTTAAATTCTGTTCTTAAAAACATTTTAAGAAAATACAAGAAAGATGGCAATGTACATGATGTTTGAAAAAGCTAAGGAAGATGAGCTAACATACATGGATGGCAACTTGGTTTTTGACAATTAGTTTTAGCTTATTCATAGCTAAGGGCAGATTTAGAGCTATTTAGGGTATCACAAGATCCTTTTTGACAAAGATCAAGGAAAATAATCTCAGGTTTCTTATTCATTAAAATCATTTCAGCTTATGCATTTAGCTTATTACTTTAATTTTCTATATGCTTTATTCTTTTCAAATTAGTTTAGTTAATTCAGAAATGCAAATGTTTAAGCTAGTGTTAGTTAAAATTCATTTGGTTTCATCTCTTTACTTTAAAACTGTCAATGTTAGTGTAATAAGCTAGGTGAGAAAGTGGCTTATTTCCATTAACAAGCTGCAAGTTTTAGTTTTAAAATAGCTTTATTAGGTTAGATTAAGTAAAAGTAGATAAAAGGTTTTAGGAGTTTTAGCTTAAAAATAGATTTTGAGCTCATTTTAGTGTTGACAGTTAGACTTAAGGGGGTGTTTGGGTCAGCATCAAAACGGGTCAAAATTGGTTGTGGTATGGGTTGAGGTCATTAAAATAGATTTAGCTTAGATTTACAAGCTTGTTTTAACTGTTTTTAAAAGTTCTAAGGTTTTAAAATTGTTTTCCAAAGATTTTCTAAACCATTTTTGAAACTGTGAGATTTTTAAAACATCACAAGTGCTTATATTCATAAGCACTTGAAGTTTGAGTTTGAGTTTCTAAAAGTGAGTCTTTAGTGTGTCTTAAAGAGGCTGTAACAAGCCCCTTTGTCTTTTGACTTTGTAAGTCAAAAACCAACAAAGTTTTTAGTGTCAAAATTTTAAGCCTTTTTCACAATCAAAAATCAGCAGGTTTTTAGGGTTTTTAAAAGCTAAAAATTTGTGCATAAGTCCATGAGCTAGAGTACTTTAGCTGTTTTCAGTTTTCTTTTCAATTTGAGCTTATTTGACAGCTTTTAATAAGCTGTCAAATAAGCCACTTAAGTTTAGCTTAAATCTCCCCTGGTGCAAAGGGGAGATTTTAAGCTTCTAGTTCTTAAGCTTTTAGTGTTCTTAAGCCCACTTTCTTGGCTTATTTCAAGAGCTTATAAGCTCTTGTATAAGCCCCTTAAGTTTCAGACCTTAAGGAGCTTATTTGTTAGCTTATTTTTAAGCCCAAACTTGGCTTTTGACTGTTTTTGGATTACTTAGGTGTAGGATTGCTTAATTCTCATCTTAGCTTATTCAGCTTATTTTATAAGCTCTTTTTAGCTCTTAATAGCTTTTTAGGTTAGCATAGGTAATTGTTAAGCTTATTTTGCCTTTTCCTAGCTTATTTGTCCAAATGACTTAATAAAATTTTAGTTTTAAGCTTTATTTTAGTTCTGTCATCATAAGCTGTTTTCAACAGCTTATTAGTCTTAGCTTTAAGCTTTTTTTTAGCTTATCTAGGTTAGTTTAGACTCCCCTTAGCTAATCTTGTCCAAGGTTTAGCTTAAGTGTCACCACAAGTCCAAAAGACTTAGCATTTTTTGCTTTTAAGCCATTTAAGCTAAACTGTCGACTTTAAGCTTATTTTTTTAGCTTATTGACAGCTTTTCAGCAAAAGTTGTAGTTGACAAAGTTGTTAAGCCCCACGAGCTTAACAACTTTGCTTCTTTGAGTTTTCGAAAAAAAAGGGGAAAGACAAGAGGTCCGGGTGAGCAAGACTCGAACCCGAGACCTCTCGATACAGTCCCCTTTTGTATACACTCATACCGCTGCGCCCTTGGGTCTTTTTCGTTAAAGACTCAAGGGCTTGCATACTTATAGTAGTTTTGGCTTTATAAGCTTAAAAGCTGTATAAGCTTATTTACGGGCTTATTTCTTTAGCTGACTTTTGTTTCTTATTTTTCCTAGGATTGTTAGAGTGTCTAGTATTTTTTGTAAAATTTTCAGAATTTTTCGTAATCTTTTACTATTTTTTATAATTTAATTTAGTTAAAACTTTTAAAAATTCATAAAAAATACAAAAATTATCAAAAAAATATTTTGCTTTTTTAGAAAATTTTCTTTTGTCATATAGTTTGTAGGAAAAATACAAAAATTTTCGTAGGGTAATTTTTACAACTTTTCCTTTTTTAAAGAACGGGCCGGGTACGGGATTTTGTCTTGACTCGTTTTTGGGTCAAACGAACTCCGTTTTCGGTCTAGTCTTTTTCATTCTTCGTTATTTGTTCCCTAGAGTAGTTTAGAATTGAAAATTTCTTCGTAGGGTTATTTTTAAAGATTTTAGGTTTTTCCCCCTTTGTTCGGGATTCGTGCTCCCGTTTTTCAGCTTAATTTAGTAATTTTTAGGATTTTCTTAAACGTTTTAGTTTGTTATTATCTAATTTGACTTTTTCAATCTCTCAAATCAATTCCTTCCTTCAAACTCAAATCTTCGACTGTATCGATTTTCCATTCCAGCCTCGTTGGGGATAAACGACCCGGGAACACTCTATACTGCTCTCGGTATTATTGACTTTGTTTCCAGACTAGTCTTACTATATATATTCTATATTTTATTATATATTATATATATTTTAAGGTGTGGTTTGGACGGATCAATGATCTTTACTGAATTCATGATGAATGTTATGTGTTTTGTTACTTCTTTGATCATGGAGTAGTCATCTTGTGTTTGTTTGGGCAATATGTGATCTTTATTCAACACACACCCTTCTCACTCCTAATGCGTCTATCAACCATAAATACGGATCATCTTATTAACACCCCTATAATGATTCAGCTGCCTCCCAGTCATTTCCTTATACCGCAGCCTTAATTCAGTAGCTTTTAAGGATTCGAATTCCAATTACACAACGTCTTTAGTTTGTTATTATCCTACATTTCGCCGCCTTTACTCTTTACACATCTCCTTTCTTACTAAACACCACTCACTCCCTTCCCCTCCGCTATCAAAAACCTCTAAATCTTTCGACCTGTCATCACGAGCGTTACTTATGTATACCACATTCCAAGCCTCTCGATTGAGCGGGGATATTCAGCGATCTATATCTGCTCACTCGAAGGCTATTCAGTGACTTTGTTTCCAGACTAGTCCTTACATATATCATACCAGAATTTTATATATTTAACACACACACGCCTTATATAATATCTATAAAATTATTATTACTGAAGGAGTGGTTTGGTCGACGGACACAATCACATTATATCATTTACTGACAATTCAATTGATGAATGTTATGTGTTTTGTACTACTTTGATCAAAGATAACGAAGTACTGTATAATGTATACATCTTCTGAATCTGTTTATCTTTGGAGTGGACAATTATGTACTGCACCTCTTACTGACCTTGTCATAATAGTCGTTCATGGTAATGTGACTTATTGAAAACCAGATTAGCGGCACCCTTAACATCTTACAACCACATGATTTATTGAATTGGTAAAACATATTTTATACAAGAATATAGGCCGAAAGGCTTCTTTTATATATGTGTTTAATCATTCCACTTAATATATTGGTTATAATAACTTATAAAGGCCGAAAGGATTTGTTGTTATTAATCGATATAATCACTCGTTATATTTAAACTTTAAAGGCCGAAAGGATTTGTGACTTGTGAAATCTTTATTCTCTAAACTTGTAAACACTATCCTAAACACTACATTTTCTTACTGATCATTGTCTAAACAAATATACTTTAATTCCTTGCTTGAATCATCTCTTAATTGCTTTTTTACAATATTCGATATATGCATGATTTGGTTAATTTGATCTGTGACAATCATTTTAGCCTTAGCACCTTATTTACAAACTGTGAAAACTTCAATTACCATGAAGCGACCTGGACTTACCTTATACTATATTACACTCGATAGGCTATACTTGCCCGAGTGTTGTGTTTTTAGTAAAAATCGGTATTTCTAGTATCATAAATTTAAAGCTTGCAAAACACACATCAAGTTTTTAGCGCCGCTGCTGGGGAATTGTTTAAGTTGTTATTAGTTTGTTGCTTATTTTTGGTGCTATTTTGTTTCTCAACAAGTTATTTACTGTTTTGTAATACAAAATTTGCAAACTTATCGTACAGTTTTCTGGCAAACTGAACCGAAAATCGTTTTTCTTCAGGAAGTACGCCGCACATACTATTTGTGCGCCGGTTTTCCTGTAATCCCAGAAAGTACGCCGCACTTTAACCAAGTACGCCGCACTTTTTGCAGATTTTCAACCAGCAGAATTTGTTTAAAAAACCAAAACCAAAAACCTTATTTTTCAAATCATTTTGATTATATGCTTTAGTTGTCTTGATTGTTTTTCGTAAGTTGATATAATTTCCATTAACTCGGTTTTATTTATCTATGTTTATTTCGTTTGTGGTAATAACCTAAATTTCAACAAAAAAATATAAATTCCCAGAAAAAACGGCGCACTTTTCTCAAGTGCGCCGTACTATCTATCTGATCTTAAAAAATCTTTTATCCATCTATCCTTATTGTTTTTCATAAATATCTAAAATATAAAAATATAAAATATATATATATAATATAAAAATATCTTTTTGCAAAATACTTAAAGTATGTATTAATCCACGATCTTGGGAAAAACAACTCGTAAAACCATTATCTAAATTAAATAAAAATATAAAAAAGAAAACATGTAAAAATAACAATAAAAATATCCAAAAAGAACGAGGTACTCAAATCTTCAACTCAACATTCTTACGTTAATGAAGTTTTCGCCTTAAATATATCTGAAGAAGATTTCGAACCACAGCCAAATTCACCACTTCAAGAAATAATTATTTTAGACCCCGATGATCAATCCATATGGGAAAGTGCTAAGACTGTAGCACAGACTCCTAATTCTATCATTATTCGACCCGATGTTGATGACAACTTTGTTATCAGTAGTACCCATTTGAAAATGATTTGGGAAAATAAATTCGATGGATATCTGCAGACTGACCCGCATGACCACGTTCGTGAATTTCTCGCAATCTGCGACATGTTCAAATATGGTGAAACTCAAAGTGAAGCTGTCAAGCTTTTAATATTTCCCTTATCCTTATGCAATAAAGCTAAAACCTGGTTTAACGAACTTAATGAAGAGTCTATAACATCGTGGGATCAAATGAGAATAGTTTTTATAAACAGATTCTTTCCACCTTCATTATTTAACAGTCTTTTACATGAAATCAGAAATTTCTCTCAAAACGTATGTGAAAGTCTAACCGAAGCCTGGTTACGACTGAAGAACATGCTTCGAAAATTCCATAGGCACGGTCTGACCAAATGAGCTATTATTCAATTATTCTATCACGGTCTAGACGAATCCACTCAAGGAATCCTGGATGAAATTTTTGGAGGAATCTTCCTCTACAAAAGTCTGAATCAAGCTTTTCAATTTCTTGATGACAAAGTCCTTTTTAAACTTTATTGGTCCACTAAATCGAAAAACGATCATCATCATCAAAAATCTGTTGCTTTCGCCGATGGAAGTAATAGCAATGATGATAACTCTCGAGTAATGGAAAAATTGGAAGGTCTAACTATAAAAATGGATTCTTAATTCCAGAGTTTAAATGAGGAGATGCATAAGATGCGTAAGAATTATAATAACCATGGAGGTGACAACGCTTCTAAGAAGGATAACACGCCGATGTGTGAGCCAGTTACATCCAATTTGAAGGTTATCAAAACTAAAATTCTCATGATTTGTATTCTCACCAATCCCATCATGATTCTAATTATTCTGATAAATCACTCACAGAATTAAACAATGATGTGAAAAATAATCTCGAAGATTTCAAAAGATGTATCTGTAGCATGAGAACTGTTCATGATAAACTTTTTGACATGGACGGTCAATCTAAAACTGATCTCGAAAAATCGATGACTAAATTTTTGGATGGTCAAAGAGTTACAAATATGTTTTTCAAGAACAATGTTAACGATGTAATTATAAAGATGAAGCAAAATGAAAAGAATTGCCAAACTAAAATTAAAAACATGGAAAGAAAAATAGATGAGTGGTCGAAGTCTCAAAACGTATCTTCAGAACAAACTAATAGGACTGAACCACCACCTCCTCCTCAAGCTCAAACTAAGCAAGTGAATGCCGTATTCACTAAAAGTGGAAAGTCCGATGATTCTTCAAAAATTCAAAAAGATCCTCCACCTCCTATCATCGTTAACAATAAAATCGAAAAAGATAAAACTATTAAGACATCAAAAAGGGGATATTATATGGTCAAAACAAAAGAGTATCCATTCCGTGAGTACATCCCAAAAATACCATACCCTCAAGCTTTAAAAGTTGAGCATTCCCACTTGAGCCATATCGTGAAGGAATCTTAAATCAAGTTAAGTGTAACAATAGTAATAAGAGTAATTATAGTAATAGTAATAATAATAGACCTATAAATAAAAATATAAAAACAAAAAAAGCTTGTTGCATATGCTAAATGCAACCATGATGCCTACGAAAGTGCGCTTTTGTATTTTACGGTTTTCGTAGTTTTGTTTGCAGATTAAATAAATAAGTGGAGCTTGGATGGTGGTGATGCTTATCACTTGGGGGTGTGATATATTTGGATCAGTATATTACATGTGGTAGAATACACATGCTTGGTGTTTCGTTTAGCGTCGTATCTTTCAGAATTCAACTGAGCACTTATGAGCCCCAGAAAGCCTCGTTTCTCTTATATTTATTTCTCCCATTATCTTAGTTTTAAGTTGTTTTCTGATTACGCATAATGCTCAACTTAAGTGTGGGGGGAAAATGATTAAAAAATTAGACTCATTTTAAATTAAAAACATTTGTTTTCCCTTTGTAATTTAAAAATCTAATTTATTTTTAAATCTTTTGCCACTAAGCTTAATATATTAGAATAAAACTAAGTTAATAAGTTAAGTTTTTAAAATCAGATATGTGTCCCGATTGAAAGAGCAGATCCGACTCTGGATCGATGACATTACTTTGCGTATTTATACCAATCACCCAAAAAAATTGTAAGGTTTAGATCTTAAGGAATTCAGGTATCCATATTTGATACCTAAGATAATTTTTGGCCTTTAGCTTTCTCGAGTTAAGGTTTGAATGCAATTGCAAGTGTCTCATCCGTCGTTACGGCTGTGTATTTGTAGTTTGTCGCCTTTTCTTGAGCATTGGTATCGGTTTAAAATTATATGAGAGTGCCAATGATTTATTGATTCTAGAACATGTGCTTGAAATCATTACAAGACCGAAGTGAGATCACGTTCGCGTGATATAAGTATTTTTACATGATAAAGAGGCAACTTAGGATTTAACTCAACATAGCCCATCCATTTCATATTATTTATTTTTTAGTTAATTACACTGATTAGCTAACCTCCCATAAATAAAACCCTTTTGTAGCACTCATCTTTAGTGCTAGATACCCCTAGTTTAACCCGTTGAGCCATCTATTCATTTTTCTCGTCCAGGAATAAATAATACAAAAAAATATATATAACATTTAGCCTAGCCTTACCCTTGTCGAAAGTCCCAATGGTTGGTTGGTATGTAACACCCCCATAAAATCACAACGCAGCGGAATACCACTTTGGGGTGCTACTTTAAGGTATAAAGTACAAGTTACAGTAAACGACCTCAAAAGAGACGTTTAATAAAATGTCACATTCGATTTAAACAAATCAGAGTAAATTCAGGTCCCAATAATTTCCTTTTCACCAAGTTAAAAGAGTTCAAACACGATTCGATGTATATTTTAAAGATAAATGATTATCGAAAGTGAAGAAAACCGAGTCCTTTAAGTTTTGATATCCACGCGACTCAAATGCTCCCAATGCTCAGCTAGCAATATAATAACCTGAGAAAATACATGCAAAAACGTCAACAATAATGTTGGTGAATTCATAGGTTTAAGTAAAAGCAGTATTGAAATAGTTCAAGAAATATTTCTGTAAGAAAAGTAGCGTTACAACATTTAGAAGAATTGTTATCGAAATCCAAGTAATGTTTTAATAAATCAAGTAATGTTCAATAGTGGACCACAAGGTATAAGATCAGCCAGCGACAGTATTTCATAGTATAATTCAACAGAATACATTGCAACGAATACAATGTATCAATTCATCTTGATTGCATTGAGCTCATGACACCGAAACCTTGACGTTAACACATATCATATGCATTCTTGTTTGCCCCTGAAGTAGGTATTATTGCCTTATACCTAAATTCTAAATACAAATTGTCCGTTGACTGGGTGCTCGAAAGGATTCGATTCATACCCCCGGACAGGGCTGTCAAACCCAATAGATCTATTTACTTGTACTAGCGCTCACCCATTATAGGCAATTAACAGTTCATGATGTGGGGTCTTTTGGCAATAACTACTCATGCAATTGATCTCATATTTGGGTCCAGCATACCATAAAGTTTCTTGTGCCCAGTTTATAAAACAAGCATGTATCAAACATGTATTAGAAATCATGTGGTAGGCAAGCAAAAGCTTTAGTAAAAACATTCATGTAACGCTTATGTAGTAGTAACCGATAAGTTATTCGGTAAAACAAGCATGTATTCTCACCCCAAAAATAGTTTAAGAAAACCATTAAAAATGAAAAGGTGGGGCTATGAACTCACCTTGATGTTGCAGAGAAACTAGCAGAAATGCAAATAATAATCACAGCACAACGGAGAATGGAACAGCTCGACCAAGAAGATGCAGCTTAATTTAACGGCTATATCCTACTACTTAGGATAATGAATTTGGGTTCCCCGATAATTGGTTACGTCAACGCGACACGTTGATAAAGGATTGAGGTTTCAAGTTGGATGAGTTTGGTGGGTGGTTAAATAAAATACACCGAAAAGAATACACAAAGTATGTAATATATTCCGTATATATTACATATGAAAAAGAAACAATTATATAATTCATGTGGCGAATCATATAATAAAGACAAACAAACAAAAGAATAAGTCGCAACATATAATACTTTACACGTATTATTTAAGAAACGTAAGAAAAATAATCGTAACAATATAATTCGACACGTTTTCGAAATTCACTTTACTAAATAAATAAAACGTTCTTGCATAAAAGTAAACACACGTTTTAAAGTTACGAGTTAGATAAATGACGTTTTAAAGACTTTACAAAAGTTATAGTTGGGAATTATAAAATAATATTTTATAATTTAGTATTTCGTTACCCGTTTTAACTAAACTAGTTATCTTGTTTATAAAAGTATAGTTTTCGTTTATTTACCGATTTATTGTAAAATCACAATTTAAAAATCTTAAAAACTATATAACTTTGTCATTTTATCGGGTTTCTAAAATAATATAAACTTTAATGAAAATTTACTAAGTATAAGGATTTTTAGAAATTTCGGCATGACCTTGCCGTTTATACGACGTTTTCCATTTCTACAAAACTCAACGTTTTCCTATTTTCAATCAATCCGTGTTGCAAAATACCCATGTTTCAATATATCTAAACTAGACAATACAAATAACACAATTAAGTAAAACCAAACACACCCAAACTGCTAAACCAAACACCCTTTTAGGGGCAGTTTATCACAAATCCAAACGCCCCTAAAGGCTGTTAAACAACAAACCAAACGCCCCCTTGTGGGCTGTAATCAGCAAACCAAACGCCCATTTGGGGCTGCCATAAAACACAGAACCAAACGACTTCTTTGGGCCGTTATCCACAAAACCAAACGCACCCTTATGGCTGCGTTAACAGCAAATCCAAACGCCCTGTTAGGGCCATAAAAAGTAGAAACAAACACACCCCTTGGTGCAGTGAATACCAAACGCACCATTTTTTTTGTATTAACCACATAAACAAACACCCCCTGGGCTGTAGAACAAGGAAACAAACACCTTTTAAAATTAATAAAAATAAATGACTTAAAAAATACACATAAACTATATTTAACCATCCAAAAGTGGAGGTGGTGGTGGTTTCAGTTGGCTGTCGTGGTGGCTGAGCCACGACAGTGGTGATGGTGCGGCTGGCGAGGGGTGGAGGAGGTGGTGATGATTTTGATGAAGGTAGCAGTGGTGGTGTTGGCGACGGGGTGACAGTGGCAGTGAGGTGGTGAGGATGGTGGTGTTGGTGTTGGTTGTGATGTGGCGGGGTGGCGGAGATATGGCGGTGGTGACGAGATAAAGGTAGTGGAAGCGTGAGAGGTGATGTCGGGGTGGTTGGGGTTGCGATGGTGGTGTTCGCGGTGGTATGGTGGGATGGAGATGGTTGTTGACCAGAGTTGGGTGGCCGGAGGTCAGCCGGAATCTTGCCGGAAAATGGGTGGAGGCGCCAGAAAGTTATGTGTGTGTGCTAGGGTTTACAAAATAAATTAGTTAACTCTAAATGGCCTAATGGAGGAGAAGAGAGGAAGTTTAAAAAAAGTGTGTGTATAAATTTTGTAAAAATGATATAAGTGTTAATAAATTTAATAAATAATAGAAAAAGTTATAAAAAGAAATTAAATATGTATATTTTAGGGTTGATGGTGTAATATTATTTCACAGGGAACCGAAAATGTAATATTTGATAACTTTTATACAAATTGAGTTTCGGGACACATTTGGTACTAGTATAACGGTTGAAGTTAAAATACGAACGTTGCGCCATTGTATTTCAAAAAGCTATTTATTCAACAAAAACGAGGTTTAATTTACAGATAAAATATTTCATAATCATTTTTATGACACTGATAAAAATGTTCGTGATTTATTTAGTGAACCAGTTACGTCTCGTCCGAAATAAGAATAAAAATAGAAATAAAAATAGATTTCTAACCCATATATTCGCGTTATTAACAAACGTTTTCGAATAAAATGAAGACTAAATAAAAAAATATTTTTATTTAATAAAACTGTTAATTAAATATAATTTAATTATTTCCTCGTTTCTAAATCTTGCGAGGGCATTTCAGCCACCTTCTGACTGTTTTCGGGTCTCGGTCAAAACTAAAAAGTTGTCAGGAATGTCGTTTTACATCAAATTGCTTTAGAGTCTGAATCGTGAAAACGTAATTTAGCGGGTCGTTTTTGATAAATTAATTTGTGAAAATATATATTTTCTCGTTTTCAAGTTAAATAAGTTTGAAAAATAAAATAACCAATGAGAGATAATAACAATTATTAGTATTTATAATTTAAATACGTTTCAAAAGATTACCGATTACGCGGTAATCGTTTTTATGTGACCGTAAAAGGTCAAAAAGTCAAAAGTCAAGTCGGAACCAAAAAGTCAAAGGGTAAAATAGTAATTTAAAATATCGAAAATTGCGGGTTGTGACAGTACCTACCCCTTAAAGGAATCCCGTCCCGGGATTCGATTTTTGTTAACCTATTGTGTGATTAGGAACATATTTAGGATTTAACAAATCCGTTTTTAAACATGGCGTTGAAAATTTTATTCAGCAAAATTCAATGTTTTGACACTTCTTAACATACAAAAATTTTGGCTAAGTTTGACCAGGTTATTTAATTCATCAACATGAGTATTTTTTTTTTTGAAAAATATCGTTACCAGTTTTGTGGTTGATATAACATGTATAAGGAAAGTCTATTGATAGTGAAACATAAAAGGAGAAAGTGTAGACGCGTGGTTATGTCTGTATAAGGGTTTAAATGTTTTAGGGCAGAGATATCTGTATGGACCGGTGATTTGCATCGAACGAGGCTAAAGGATGTAAGTATTTAACGTACTTAGAAAGTACGAGGAAGTATCGTGACTCAACTCACCTTAAACAAAGGAGGAGAATAAAGTATAATCCGAACGGCTCTAATCGCGACTTAGTATAGATGCGTCGTAAAACGAGAAATAATAATAATAACGAAACGTTGCACACAACGTGAGGCGTTATTTTAAACCATGAAGCTTTTCTTTCCGTCGGGTAATGCTAAAATCGGTGCACTACAAAGTTCCTACATTAACAGTTGAAAGGCTTCCTCTTCTTTCTCTTCCCATTCGTATTTCACATTTTTCTGAGTTAGTTTGGTTTAGAGGTTTCTCTATCCTAGAGAAACCTTTGATAAATCGTTGGTAATAACCGGAAAGACCTAAGAATTTTCGTATCTTCGTTGGAGTCGTAGACGTTGCCTAATCCTTGCTTGACTCAATCTTGGCGGAATCAACGTGAATGTCTTGACTATCAACACGTGGCCAAGAAATTGCACTTTCGGGAGCCAGAATTCGCACTTAGAGAATTTGGCGTACAATTCCTTATTCTTAAGCAATCCCAAGATAAGCCTAAGGTGTTCCTCGTACTCCTTGTTTCTGCTTGAGCAAATCGAGATATCATCGATGAATACTATCACAACTTATCTAAGTGCGGTTTGCACACTCGATTCATGAGATCCATGAATACCCCTAGTGTGTTGATCAAACCAAATGGCATGACCTGAAACTTGAATTGTTCATAACGGGTCCTAAATGCAGTCTTAGAATATCCTTTTCTCGAACTCTAATTAGTGGTCACTAGTCCTTAGGTCGATTTTCGAGTAAACGCTAGATCCTCATAGTTGATCAAAATGATCACCTATACTAGGTAATGGTAACGGTTCTTTACGGTTAGTTTGTTCAATTCTCGGCTGTCGGTGTACATCCTGAAGAATCCATCCTTCTTTTGGACGAACAAAATCGGAGCTCTCCAGGGTGAGGAACTTGGTCTTATAAATCCTTTTAAGTATACGACATACTATGCCAAATACGGTCAACTCTCTTTCTCTCAACACATAACATGCCTCCGAGTCTCAAGTTATCCCGCTCCAACATATAAATCCAATCAAACAACTCTGCTTACTAGCAACTATCGATGCATATCCATCACTCATATTGCTTTGAATCATTAAAGTTTCATCATCTAAAGGTATACGAACAATCTTTTTATCACAAACGATCATGGCTTGGTACCTTGTCAGCCAATTCACACCAATGATAACGTTGAAACTACTAGGTTCTATGGGTATTAGGTATATCTTGAATAGATGATTCGGAAAACTGCGTATACAATCTCAAATGATAGTACCAACGTCTAGATTCTTTTCGTCAGCTAACTCAATAGGGTATTTAGTGTCTACGGTAGATGGGATGATGCCACTTAAAGAGCCAAACTCAATGGAGGTGAGGCTTCTATCAACTAGGTTCCATGCACTTGCAATAATTGTGTCCTTTGCTTTAACTTCAGGTTCATCAAAAGTTTTGTCGGTACATGAATCTCATAATTTACGTAGTTCTAACTCACAAAAAGGTAAGTATATTGAAGGAAATCTCCTAGTTCTCTTGGTTATAATCCAATTAGAGTGATAAGTCTGTTACGTTCTAAGTTCCTACAATCCATAATTATCGTGACTACGAGGTGTAGGATTCGGTCTCTTGGCTAAGGGTATGGTGTTTCTATATGCTAAGGTTTGAGAAAAATCTGCTTAGTTATGACGCTTACGAATATGAATACGAATACACGTGACTGACACGACTCACCGATACGCACGTAAAATATTAATAAATCACAAGTTCGATATAATCCTGTTGACAATGTAGAGAAAAGAAAGAAAATAAAAATGGAAAGTAAGGGTAAATTGACAAAATTTTATGGTGACTACTCCCAGCATAGCATAGCCCTTCCTGAATTATACGTAGGTGATCAGGCTATGTGTAATTAAGGACTAACGATGCAATGTTCATTTCGTCAAAACTAGTGTTATGTTTCTCAAAGTTACAAGGTATATACCAAGGCTGTCAAACTTGCGAGTTTACACGTAAGATCGTACGATCTTACGTGTCCACCTGATAAAATCATATAGGATCGATGTAGGATCGCATCAGAGGTAGGATCGCAAGTAGGATCGTAAACTCGCACGTAAGATCGTAGGATCGCTTGTCGATACGAGTTTACCAAATTACCAAATTACTAACTTATTGACTTACATACTTACTAGCCCATTACTTTTTTATGCCCAAAAAAGAACAATACGAGTCCGCTGATCTCAGTAACAAGTATTGACGTTTCATTCCTAGATTTTCTAATCAATAAACCTAATTATCTACTTCTCCAAATTGAAATTACATGAAATAAATTAGGGTTCTTCTTCTCATGTTCTAGTTACCTGAAGCAAAAAATTTCTTACAAGTAATTGTTGTTTTTTCTTTTACCTTTTCACAGTTTTAACTTTTAACTATTAACCTTTAAGTTTTAATTCAGATAACTTAATTGTAGTGATACTAGTGATATACTTTGTTTTGAGACGTTTATTACGCATGTTATTTAATTATATTCCGCTAAATCGTGAATGTGACGATTGAAACTTGACTTTTTTGTGTTTTAATTTTACTTTGTTATTTTAAAATTGAACTTTGACATTTTCAAGAGGATATTATATAAATTTATCTTTGATGATGAGTAGAAATAAAAATAGTTTGACTCATTTATCCATTGCTTACAGAACATGATAAATTTGTAGGATCTTACGATCTCGATCCGATCTTACTATCTCGATCTTGCAAAGACAAAAACGATCTTGCGTTTATTAAACATTTAATATATATTTACTTATTATTAAAGGTTTAATATGCTTCACGTAATAATTTAAATAACCGTTATTTACCGTTATGATTTTATAACTAACTGAACGACTATTTAAACTAGAATATTCACGGGCCCACTGACACAATAATTTTGGGTGGCACGAGTAACATTTTAGTTTGTTGTTGACATGAATAGTGTCAAAGTATTTATAACTTCAAGATTAAAATATGTCGGATGTGGTAGTGGTAGTGGTAGTGTTAGGCTGTTAGCAAAATTGGTAGCAACTAGAATGTAAGTAGATTCCTTAGATGTTATCTTGATGTTATACAAATTGACACCCAAACATCAAACATACATATAAAAGAATCTGTTTAATTCAACTATAATTGTATCCCTTTTGCTTATTTGGATTAATAGGCATCGTCTACCAAAAAGGTTACAGGAGAACTTCAAACCGTCTAGTACATGTATCCACACACTTTAACCTCAAAATATTATGTGGTTCATCAGGTAGAATACAATAAATGGTGTCACATATATAGTCCACATTATACAAGTTCAATTCTTAAGTGAAAGACTGATATTGATTTGAGCTGATTATCCTCTTAGATAACATACATTTTGGAGATTTTGCTTTGAAAAGGATACATATGTAATTACAATAATATAAAACATTATAATATAAAAAAACCGGTGACAATTGATTTGAAAAGTTGGTTGTTAATTCCTAACTGTTCTTTCATGTACTAAACTTAATCTTGTTTAGCCTTGGTAGTAAAATCAATTAGAATGTGTTTTGTGGTAAGTCGACCCCAAATTAAAAACTAAATCATATGCAGATGAAAATGAAACGATGCTTGGCCCACTTCATTATTATATTATTTGATTTCAAGCATTATCATATGTCATTTATAACACTAATAAACATGTAAATAGTAGTTGTAACTTGTAAGTGACACTGATAAAGACAAATATGTCTAAAAGACAAATATGTCTAAAAGACAAGATTAGTGTAACTTAAATAAGCCGAAGGCTACGGCGACAGCCAAAATACTAAGACCCGTTAGGTGGTAAGATTCGGTCCCTCTAGTGACCCATTTTAAGTATTATGAATTGTATTGAGATTGTTGGTTGAAATGGAGCACTCAAACTAACCTTTCAAAGATGTGTAGATTCATTTGAACTTATTACAGTAAATACTATGTGATTTAGCTTGTGAACATCCTCAAGTTCCTTAAACAATTTGGGGCCATGCTAATAAACCTATTTGTAATAACTACACTGACCTTGATGTACAGCCAATCAAATCGTGCCGTCAGTACTTATTGGATCATAAAAGATTAGACCTCATATATACGAGAAATTACCAACCCAAGACCTCTATATGAACTCAAGAGCGTCAAATTGTTCGTGAACTGATATTCGAACACCCACTTATAATAACAACTATTTTTAAGAGCGGTAGACCCAATAATAAATAAGAAGGCCTTGTTTCCAATATATGGATATTCCAATGAACAAAAGGATTCCAATAAGATAGCGCTTAATTTGTGTACCCATATATATGGTAAGTGGGCTAACTTGGTGTTCCTACAGTACGGCATTAGTTTCGAGACTCAATTCTGGTTTTTGTTTTATAAAGTATGCTATTACAATTTTCCCCTACTTAGATATGTAACCTAGTTCAATCTGTCATTATGTTGGCTATAATACTCAAGTAGCCTGCGTCTTTCATTCTTTTAATCTTTTTGTTCAAATTCTGAGATAACCACAAAATCTGTCGCTTAACACATACATATTATGGACATGTACAAATTCCAAATATAACTATTAGTTTTAAGTATACTTTAATAATTATAACAAGGTTAGATTCAGTAAAATGATTTAAAATGCATTTTTTCCAACAAAGAAATTAATGCTGAGATACTTGAGTATAAAGCTGACCTGGTCCATCAATTTCTTTCCAACCTTGAAGCATGCAATTAAACTACTGTTTTCAGACCCGTTTACCAGAGTTTGGGCTAAACAGCCCATTAGTTCGATCTGTGATAACAAATGTACATTTTACAATGGGTGTGTGGATATAAATTGTAAAAAGCAGTCCGCATATTGCCCGCGCGTTGCGGCGAGACTAACCTAATATCGAAAGTTATTTAGCTCCGATAATAGTTTATTTTGGTATGTTGTAACAATGTTTTGGTATACAGTCGTTATTATAACAAAGAATAATGGGCCGAGTACTTTTGTCCATATATATTATAGATTTACCATTTGGGCCGACCACAGGGCACACGTAAAGGCTGCCCGGCTAAGTGATCCCCAACTCTTTTTTTATAAAATCGTTTGTATTTCAAAGCATGCAATATTGTGCCGTTTCGTTCGCATTTAGAAGATCTTTCCGCTGGTATTTTATTTACGTCAAAATAGCGTTAAAAGTTGATGGTCCGTTTGATTTTTTTTTTTTTTTTTCCATTTTGGGCTGTGACTTTTTATTATATTGCCAGATTTTGGGGTGGCCAAAGATTTTACCACGGGTGTTGCACTGTTCATACGCACTGTTCATAGTATATAGATTAATGAAATAGTTTAATTCCCATTATAGTTTTATGCATAAAAGAAATGCAGTTAACATTATTTATGTATTATTTTTTTTTTTTTGAACGGCAAAATTTTATAAACTAGCAAGGAGCTAGAAAAGAAATTACAAAGATATTAAATGCGGGTTTTTAAGCCAATCATCCCTAGAGAACTTTCTACTACACCTACTATTACACCAAAGAAAGGAGGAAGAGACAATATTCTCAAAAAGGATCGATCTAGACGGCTTATTAACATCAAAAGTAGAACGATTCCGAAATCCCCAAATAAACCACCAAGCAACGTAGAAGACTCCTTCCAAAAAACCTTTAACTGAACCCGGAAGACGAATAGAAGAGAACCACTCGTCCCATTCTGAGAACGAACGCCAAAGCTGAAAATCGATCTCCCACCAACGACAAACACGATGCAAAACCTCCTGAGATAGAGAACATCGAAATAACAAATGATGGACATCCATCCTTTCATCCGAAAAACAAACCGGCGCAGAAGTGGATCCAAAATAACACCTTTATGGTCCAGATTATATTTAGTAGGCAAATCACCTCCCGACGAGCTCGCACATAAAAAAATTCATCTTAATAGGGAATTAAACTTAACCATAGTCGGTCAGAATGAGGGGGATCTTTTTGAGCACTATGCAGCAGCCAAATCCTCAATAGCAGCACTGAGTATCTTTCACACTAAAAATCACCACTGCTTAGAAAGGGACGGATAATACCAACGATCATTAGCTCGTTGTAAAGTACCAATGAATTCAAAAACGAACCTTAAAATCATTGAGAATTCTTGATGTTCGTCCCCTACTCTATTGCTCTCGAAAAGATCGTAGTACAGCGTGTGGCTACAGCCATCTTTGCGCCACTAATTTTGGGAGAGTATCAGGGGCAAACTAACGCGGACACAACTCTCACATAGGGAATATCCCCCATCCATGTCTTTTCCAAAAACTTGTAGATTGACCATCCCCGATACGTTTAGAGCAATACGACTAAGAAATCAATCCAGTGACCTTAAGCAATTGAACTTCCTTCAAATCGTAACTCATATATGAACCTTTCGAACTGATATGAGAATAAATCTTCTCCCACAGGAACCGCTTTGTTGGATAACACGAATCCACAAGAATCATCTTGCGAAACGAAACGCCATACCCACTTTAAGTGGTGAGCCTCGATTAATGAATTTATTCAACTTAGGGCGTCGCGAATTAACTCGAAACCCCATGACCCCCTTTCTTCTTCGAAGCTAACACTGTTCGCTCCCAAGAAATCCTGGAAATTTTTTTTCTCCAAATGCTGGGCACCTTACATTAGAGAAGTTTAACTACGAATTGACTCCATAACCTTAAGCACGCCTTTAGAACCTTAAATATGCGGACATGTTATAAAGGGGAGAATGCACCGAGAACTGATTTTACAAAGTAGCTAACCACCAATGATCTGTTGGTTTTCGCTTTCCATTTAGATCAAACGGCGATTGAAGCTTTAAAAATTACAATCATCCAAGCCTTAGGCGAGTCATTCCAGCCCCCACCATAACCCAAATGATAACGACAATTGTTTTCTCCATAATAGAGCAACTAAAGAGAAGCCATTTCCTCAACTCTAGACGCGAAGAACCCCAACACCCATAATTTTGGCTCTTATGATTTTTAATTGTTATCCCTGACGCGGAGATGGTAACATTTTAAGAATATTTGAAAATATCTCTCAATTATTATCAGACCATTCACCCATAAAAAACTGAGGCTGTCATACGACATAAAAAATAAATGAGATAATGCCAAAGACCTCTGTAACTGATGCCTTTTAAACACATCTTCATCAACTGCTTTTCAAACGGATAAATGCAAGCTTCCATAATGTTCGAATTGCCAACAACTTGATGGATTAAAAGTTGAAGGGCTATGCTGTAAGAAATGCAGAGAACAAGAGGAGATTGAACAACAACTATAGAAACAACCGTGGGTAACAACCACCCCACAAACGACAGAATACTAGAGGTCAGAATGTTGCTAGAGCCTATATGGATGGTAACAATGAGAAGAATGGTTATGAAGGAACACTTCCGTTCTGCAATAAGTGTAAGCTACACCACAAAGGACAATGTACTGCTAAGTGTCGTAACTGTAAGAGGATTGGACATCTGGCCAGGGATTAAAGATCTGTTGTGACTGTACCTACTTAAGGAACTCTAGGGCCGAATCAGGGAGTTATTACGTGTTTTGAGTGTGGTGCACAAGGACATTACCGAAAGGATTGTCCCAAAGTCAAGAACCAGAATCGTGGGAACAAAGCAAGAGTTCCTGATACAAGAGGCAAAGCATATGTCCTAGGAGGAGGTGACGGTAACCCAGGTTCCAACACTGTCACGGGTACGTTCCTTCTCAACGATCATCATGCTTATATGTTATTTGATTTGGGTGCCAATAGAATTTTCATATCAAATACTTTTAGTACATTGCTAGATATCATTCCCTCTGCCTTAGACGTTAGTTACGTCGTCGACCTAGCTGACAAAAGAACTTCAGAAACCAACACTGTGCTTAGAGGCTGTACATTAGGATTGTTAGGATATCCATTTAATATCGACCTAATGCCCATAGATTTGGGTAGTTTTGACATTATCATCGGCATGGATTGGTTAGCAAAAAATCATGTAGTGATTGTTTGTGACGAGAAGATAGTGCGTATTCCTTACGGAAACAAAATTCTGATCGTTCAAGGAGACAAAAGTGACAAGGAGAATAAAAATCAACGTTGAGCATTATATCATGTGAAAAGGCACAGAAGTATATGGAGAAAGGTTTTCAACTATTTTTGACGCAGGTTACGGTGAAAGAAAACAAAGACAAGTCGAAGGAGAAGCGACTAGAAGACGTGCCGACTGTACGGGACTTTCTGGAAGTCTTTCCTGAAGACTTACCTGGATTACCACCAATACGACAAGTTGAATTCCAAATCGACTTAGTCCCAGGTGCCGCACCTGTAGCTCGAGCCCCGTATAGATTAGCACCGTCGGAAATGGAAGAATTGTCTGCTCAACTACAAGAACTTTCTGACAAGGGATTCATAAGACCAAGTTCCTCACCCTGGGGAGCTTCGGTTTTGTTTGTCAAAAAGAAAGGGACGGTCTTTTCGGATGTGTACCGACTACAAGTGAAACTTAACAAGCTTACTGTAAAGAATCAATACTCATTTCTGAGAATCGACGACTTGTTTGATCAGTTGCAAGGATCAAGTGTGTACTCGAAGATCGACATGAGATCTGGTTTATCACCAAAACTTCAGAGTTTGTGACGAGGATATCCCAAAGACGGGTTTAGGACCCGCTTATGGTCACTACGAGTTCCATAGTGATGCCTTTTGGATTGACTAAGCGCGACAGTGTTATGATTGATGAACGAGTATGAGACCTACTTAGATATATTTGTGATGTGTTCTTCGATGATCTTCTTGTTCTTTCTAGACCAAGGAAGAAACATGATGCACATCTTATGACTAATTTTGGAGTTGCTCAAGAAGGTAGAATTGTACGCCAAGTTCTTAAAGTGCGACTTTTGGCTGCCGAAGGTACAATTTCTTGGACATGTGATTGATAGTGAAGGCATTCACGTTGATCCTGCAAAGATTGAGTCAATCAAGGATTGGGAATCACCCAAGACCTCGACATAAATTCATCAATTTCTAGGTCTTGCTGGTTACTACCGATGATTTATCGAAGGTTTCTCCAAGATTGCCAAGCCTATGACGAAGCTGACACAGAAAAGTGTAAAGTTCAATTGGTGTGAAAAGGAGGAAACTGCTTTTTCAGAAACATTGAAAGCAAAAGTTGTGTAGTGCACCGATTTTGGCATTGCCCTAAGGAAGTGAAAACTTCATAATATATTGTGATGCTTCTCACAAGGGATTAGGCGTAGTGTTGATGCAGAAGGAGAAAGTCATAGCTTATGCATCCCGCCAACTCAAAATCCATGAGAAGAAATTCTCGACACATTGAGTTGGGAATTTGGAGATGTGGGTGTTCGCTCTCGAGATTGTGGAGACATTACTTTTACGGCATGAAGTGCGTTGTGTACACTGATCATAAGAGGGTGGCCAACATTTTCTAGATCAGATAGAGTTGAACATGAGACAACGTAGAGGTTAGAGGGGGCTGTTAAGTGACTACGACTGTGAGTTACGTTATCACCCGGGAAAGGCGAATATGGTGGCTGATGCGTTGAGCCAAAAGAGTAGACCTAAGCCACTATGAGTTTGAGCCTTGGTTATGACAATTGGTTTAAACATCCCTGTGCAGATCTTGAATGCTCAGGTTGAGGCAAGAAAGGAAGAGAATTATGGAACAAAAGATTTGTATGGCATGATTAAGAATCTGGAGCCATGCAGACGGAACGTTATGTTGAAGAATAGAAGTTGGATACCATGTTTTGGTAACTTGAGAGCTTTGATTATGCATGAGTCACATAAGTCAAGTGTTCGATTCCACCCTGATTGGACAGATATACCAAGATTTGAAGGTGCTATACTGGTCGCCAACATGAAAGCAGAAATTGCCCACGTATGTCAGTAAATGCATTAACTATGCAAAGGTTAAAGCTGGATCACCAAAAAATCCAATCCGGTTTGTGGTTCTACCCATAATCCAGTATGGATGGGAGAACATTACTAAAGGATTACGTTACTATGTTACCTAAGACGACGTTTGGTCAAGATACAATTTAGGTAATTGTAGACCGACTACTAAGTCTGTCCATTCTTACCAATGAAGGTAAACCAACTCAATAGAGAAGTTGACGAAGACAATACTTGAAGGAAGTTGTCTATACATGGTGTGTAGCCGGTTTCGATTATTTCTGATGAGACAGTTAAGTTTACGTCTTCATTTCTGGAAATCGTTGAACGAAGCCCTAGGTACTCAACTGGATATGAGTACGGCTTACACCACAAACAAATGGTTCAAAAGTAGAGGAACATCCACTACTGTGGAGAACGCCATACCTGCTAGCTCCGTTGCCCGTTGTGTGATGGACTCGGAACAGGTATGAGTCACCCGAACACAATCCACCCTCCATACTCCCTACTTCACGCCTCTATATCTTCCTACAACAACAACTACTCATTCGAGTCATTACCAAGCTGAACCTTTTGAGCTGTTGTATTGGGGGCCACAAGTGTCGATTACCTATCTGTTGGGTGAGGTCGGGGAGACCGCTCAGCTTCCACTGGCATAGAAATGCCGTCCTCTGCTGAATACTAACCATCCGCTGAACCCGCCATCCCAATCCAAATCAAGCCCCATAGTCTACCCAAGCCCCCACCTTCCCCGTGACCCTCACGCACACCATACATACGCGCGCCTTGAACAACCACTCGCACGCATACCCAGAGCCACCGTCTAGAGTTCACACTCGCGCAAGTTCTCAAGTTCGTGGATCTACTCTGGCTTATTTTTAATACCAGTCATCGCACACACCTCGGCCATAAGGCACCGTGATTCTTAGTGACTCTCAGGCACAACCCTAAATACGGGCGAACAACGCCAGCGATCTCTCATCCATATTCCTAGAGTGTATGCCGGGGAACCCTTATTACTGATTCTATCCCCCAGACATAATGTCGCCGGCTCCACCACGGTTGCAATATCATAAAGGATCTTTTCGATCAACTACGAGGATATAGCGTTACTCGAAAATCGACCTAAGAACTAGCTACCACCAACTGAAAGTTCATGAGAAGAACTACACGACACACGACCTAGAATTTGGAGAAATAGTACTTACTCTCAAGATTTGGGAACACTACCGATATGACCTGAGTATGAACTCGAACCCCATAAATCGCCGGGAATCCATTAAAAAGATCTCGAAACTCGATCGTGTCTTACCACTCAGCAGAATCTTGAGACCTCACTTGAACTACCTTATCTCATTCTTAAGTTATTACTTTTCCCGTGAGCTCCTCCCATTTGTTGACCCTTATTCTGGGGATATTGTTTCTCAAAATGTCCACTCTCCGCATCCCATCACCGTTTGTTATAGTTATTGTTGCTGTGTATTATTATACTTTTGATTCACGACTCCATATGTTTGTGCTATGATTTTCAAATGAATAAATATTTTAATAAAGATTTTGATGAGTAAACGGACGTTTAAAAATGTTTTGAAAGGTTTATTAAGTGTCGAAAGTCTTTGAAAATATTCGTGGAGCTTCTTAATATCAAAACGAAGGTTTAGAAATTTTCTAAAAATGATAAGTCATTGCCGTTGGTTGTTTTATTTTAAATATAGCAAGTTTTTATATATATATTTAGCGAGCTACGGATTTTGGTTGGACGATAGGATTTCAATAGTTCGTTTTTGGAGATATAGAAACGATTAAATTAGGGGATGCTGTTAACATCCCGAAACTAAAAACTTTCTTAAAATGGAAACTTTCTATAAATAGTAACTTTTCGTAAGAACGTCGTAACATCTTCATAAACTTAATAAGTTCGTAAAAACACATTTTGTTGACTAAACTAAAGCACAAACATATATGGTTGTCTATTTCGTTATTGAACGTTGTGTGCAACGTTCCGTTATTATTATTATTTCTCGTTCTACGGCGCGTCTATTTATTAGGTCGCAATTAGAGCCGTTCGGTTATACTTTGTTCGCATCGTTCGCTTGTGGTGTGTTGAGTCATTCATCCTTGTACTTCCTGAGTAAGTTGAATACTTACATTCATTAGCCTCGTCCGATATTAATCGTCGAACTTTACAGATATCAGAAACTCGACTCCGCCCCTAAACACTTGAAACCCTTATACAGACATACTCACGCGCCTACACTTTCTCCTTTGATATTTTCACTATTGAGAGACTTTTCTTATAACGCGTTTATATCAACCACAAAACTTGTAATGATATCTTTCTAAAATACTCAGTTAGATGGATTATATATCCTGGTCAAACTCAGCCAAAATGTATGTATATTAAGAGGTGTCAAAACGTCAAATTTTGCTAAATAGAGTTATTAACGTCATGTCTATAACTGGTTTATTAAACTCTAAATCTTTTCTTGGTCACACTATCGGTTAACAAAAATCGAATCCCGGGACGGGATTCCTTTTAAGGGGTAGGTAATGTCACAACCCGAAATTTTCAGAATTTTAAATTACTATTTTACCCTTTGACTTTATGATTTTGACTTGACTTTTTGACTGTTGACCTTTTACGGTCACATAAAAACAATTACCGCGTAGCCGGTAAATTTTTGGAACGTATTTAAATAATAAACCATAATTACTATTATTATTGCTCATTTGCAAATTTATTTTTCAAACTTATTGATTTGAAAACGAGAAGATATATGTTATTCTTAAATTGACTTATAAAAACGACCCGCTAAATTTCGTTTTCACAACTCGGACTCTAAAGCAATTTGATGTAAAATGACATTCCGGACAACTTTCTAGTTTTGCCCGAGACATGAAAACAAGCAGAAAGTGACTAAAATAGCCTCGCAAAACTTTGAAAACAATGCGTACCGACACAAGAAAATAATTAAATTCATATTTAATTATCAATTTTTATTAAATAAAACTATTTAATAAATTATGTAATGTTTTATTCAAAAGCGTTTATATAAAAACGCAAAGGTTCAAATTAAAGTTTTATTTTTACGGACAAAGGTTACCCGTGTTACCCAAGATAAATAATAAACATTAAATAAATTTTATAAAAACATTTATAAAATAAGTCATGTAAATACTTATCATTAATACCTAGTTTTTTATAAGGAAAAATGATTTGGAATAAACAATGGCGCAAGTTTCAGTTTTTTTTGAATCGTGACGATAAGTGGCTCAAACGGAGTCCCGAAAACGAAAGTTATCGTATCTATATTAAATATTTACAAAATTTAAAACCCTAGACTTTGGGTATGTATTCATTTCACATTATAAGTTGTTACTATACTTTATATTATATTATAAATTTTATACACTCTTTCATTTCCAATCACATACATACACACTCATACAGTATCAAACTCTTCCCTCTCACATCATTATCCGGACATAAGGCCGCGCTCAACGACCACTGCCGTCGCCGGAAAACTTTTCCGGCGAGCTTTCCGGCCGAAACTAAAAACATTTCTTATCAACCGATCTACCGGATCCACCATACCACGCGCCGCCACGCCCCTCCCCTTCGTCCCCACTCCACGGCCGCCACCGCCACTCAACACCACCCCACCTATGCCATCACCACGCACCACCACACCATCGTCACCATCTCACCACCGCCGCCCTCTCCACCACAACCACCTCCCCACCTCTACCCATCTCCACACCATCATCGTGGCTGTCCACACCATCGTCGTCACCTTCACAACTGACCACCGCCATCACCATCATCATCATCCTCATCTCCACCTCACCACCGCAGCCAACATTTCATCACCTTAAGGCCACCACCGCCACCACGGCTGGTATCACAACCGACACCATCACCACTGTCGTGGCTCAGCAACCACGACAGTCAACCGAAACCACCACCACCTCTTCCTTTGGATGGTTGAATATATTTTATGTATATTTTTTTTAGTCATTTATTTTTATAAATTTTAAAAGGTGTTTGTTTTCTTGTTTTACAGCCCAAGGGGTGTTTGTTTATGTGGTTAATACAAAAAATGGTGCGTTTGGTATTCATTGCACCAAGGGATGTGTTTGTTTCTGCGTTATATGGCCCTAGCGGGGCGTTTGGATTTGTGGATTTCTGCCTTAAGAGGGCGTTTGGTTCTGCGATTAATGGCAGCCCCAAAAGGGGTGTTTGTTTCGGCAGATTAACACCCAAAGGGTGTGTTTGGATCGCTGTCCAGCGACCCATAAGGGTGCGTTTGGCACAGCAGCTCCAACGGGAGCGTTTGGTTTGTTGTTTAACAGCCTTTAGGGGCGTTTGGAATTTGTGATAAACTGCCCCTAAAGGGGTGTTTGGTTTTACTTATTTATGCTATTTGTTTTCGTTTAAATATATTTTTGAACCACGTAGATAAATTACAACATATATTGATTTAGGAAAAACGATGAGTTTTGTAAAAATGGAAACGTCGTATAAATAGCAAAGTCATGCCGAAATTTTTAAAAAATGTTATACTTAGTAAATTTTCATTAAAATTTCTATCATCTTAAAAACCCGATAAAATGACAAAGTTTATATAGTTTTAAGATTTATTTATTTGAAATGATACAATAAATTGGTAAATAAACAAAAACTATACTTTTATAAACAAAACAACTAGTTTAGATAAAACGTGCAACGAAACACTAATATATAAGACATTATTTTATAATTCTAATAAATAAAATAATAAGTTTTTTAAAAACTTTAAAAACGTCATTTATCTAATTCGTAACTTTAAAACGTGTATTTACTTTTACGCAAGAACTTTTTATTAATTTAATTGGTGACTTTTGAAAAAGTGTCGAATTATATGATTACCATTATTTTAAATCACATTTCTTATATAATACTTGTAAAGTATTATATATTGCGAGTTATACTTTTGGTTGTTTGTCTTTATTATATAATTCACCATATGAATTATATAATTGTTCATTTTTCAAATGTAATATATACAGAATATATTACACACTTTGCGTTTGCTTTTCGATTTATTTTATTTAACCAACCACCAAACTCATCCAACTTGTAATCTAAATCCTTATCAACGTGTCGCGTTGATGTACTCATCCATCGGAAAACCCAATTCATCATCCTAAGCTAATAGGATTTAACCGTTCAGTTTAGATGCATCTTCTTGGTCGAGTCGTTCCGTTCTCCGTTTGTGCTGTGATTGTTATTTGCATTTTTGCTAGTTGCTCTACAATATCAAGGTGAGTTCATAGCCCACCTTTGTACTAGTTTTTGTTTATTGTTGATTTATCTTTGGGTGAGAAAACATGCTCGTTTACAACCTCGTTTACGTTTACTGAATTTCCCATACTCGTTACTACACCTAATCAAACCTGGTTAACTTAAATGAAATCACAACTCTTTCATACTTATGGATTTAAGGACTTAATGTTGTGTATAATTAAAATGGTTATCTCTTCAGTTGACACATGTGTTTTCGGTTACATCTCCTATTTACGTGTTGCCTATGTTTGTTAAACAAACCAATACCTACTGCAACGAATTATAATGATCTATTAATTTCTCGTATGGAGGACCGGTGCGAGGGAGCGCGAGTGAGTATAATAGATCTATTGGGGGCGACTAATTATCACTCTATCCGCTTTGGTTCCAATCAACGAAGAAAAACGGTAATATGTCATGTCGATTGTGCATTATGGTTGGTCTTTGGTTTGGACACTGGTTAAGGGCCAGGAATACTATGCGAAAGGATGTAAACATGCACTGTTGATTATTTAGCTTCAGTGTCATGAGCTTTTTAGAGCAACTGTATACACTTTTTCATGCGATTATTGTATTCGTTTATAATAGTCGCATGTGCTTTGTTGTGGAGTTATAATCTCTCTAACTGTCACGTTGCGTAATGTTAAAACTTGTGGTCCACACTACTTTGGTTGAACGTTTCTCGTTTACTAAATGTTTTTCGTAATACATTGAGTTGAAGCTGTATTAATAAAAGTTTTGGTCCTCTAATGTTTTACATAAACCTATGAATTCACTAACTTATGATGGACCGGTTTTAGCATGTTTTTGTCAGGGTGGCTTTGCTTTGATTTCTGATGTGCTAATATAGAGTCTACGTGCATTCATGATACTTTTTAAAGACTTTATTACCATTCATACTCGTTGTCTTTTGTAAAACCAAAATTATGCTTCTGCTATATTTTATTTTCGCTTCCGCAAATGTTTAATTTCCTTTAAGTGTTGTAAAACTTATTTGTTTTTAAACAATGCAACGAGTTATGATTAAGATGTTTCAAAATGTCAAGACTTGTCAAAACTTATAACTTTCGAAAGTACGTTTTGAAAAGGATACGCCGTGTCTACTCATGCTCGGATGATCAGCTCTTGCGTTAAGCGTTATTCGTTGTACATCATTCTTAAACGACAACTATATGCTAGGTTGTCGCTAGGACCGTGAGATTCGTCTTCACTTGATTGATTTCTTTTGATCCACAACTCGCATAAGGTGAGTTCATAGCCCCACTTTTACTCGTTTTGAATAAATGTTTTATAACTTGGGGTGAGAAACATTGCTTGATTTTTAAATTGGACACAAGTACTATACGTGAGATTTCCCTGTTTACGTGTTGCCTAAGTAGCGTTAGACCACTATTGCCCGAATCATCATGAACCGTTAATTACTGTAACCGTCCTTTGGTTAAGTGAGCGCGAGTGAATAAATAGATCTATTGGGACTAATTATCCCTATCCGGGTAAGAAGCACTTACTAGTCCGAGTTTGCCAAGGACTAACGGATATATGTCATGTCGAAACTGGTTAGGTGGTCTTTGGTCGGACACCTGTAAGGGCAAGCAATTAATTGGCATGTTATATGCTACGTGAATTGAGCGTCGGTGTCATGAGCTTAGTGCAACGTAAATACCTTTTTATGTGAAGTTGTATCTGTTATAACTGTCGCATACGTTTTGGAAACTTGTGGTCCACACTAATTACGTTTGAATTAAACCTATGAATTCACCAACTTTATGTTGACGTTTTAAGCATGTTTTTCAGGTGCTTAGCTTTGGACTTCTATGATGTGCTATGTGGAGTCTACGTGCAATATGATATCATCTTTCAAGACTTTATTATCATTCATAGTCGTTGTCTTTTGAAAACTTAATTATGCTTCCGCAACGTTTTAAATTTCATTTCAAATCTTGTAAGACTTATCCATTTTTAATAAATACAACGAGTTATGATTTTCAAAACGTCCATTAGTGGTCGTTCTTTGTACTTTGTGTGATGATTATTATGACGTCACGCCCCCGGACACGTATTCCGTCCAGGCCCCGTTTAGGGATGTGACAAATTGGTATCAGAGCCAAGGTTATAGAGAACCAGGTAGTATATAACTAGGTCTGGTCTATAACCAGTATGTGATCCTACGTTCCTTATATGTGTTTTTGCTATGGCGTATATGTGAGTACCATTTTGCCTTGAACATGCTATGATATGGGTTTATCTCTGCCCTACGTTTATCATTCCCTGCGTTATGTTTCTTTGCGTTTAATTTTACCCTTGAGCTCTATTTTGCTATAGCTTACGTTTGTCTTGCGTCTATCTTTTCTCTGCAATTACATTTTCCTTATGTATATTTCCCAACCTGCTTATATAGAAGTTGTCTATGTAAATACTAAACTTTTCTAAGACATTGTGAGTGACACAATGATCTCTATATATTTTTTTAGACATTGTGAGTGACACAATGGTCTCTATACTTTTCTAAGGCATTGTGAGTGACACAATTGTCTCGTTTACTTGTAAAACATCGTGCATAATACGATGGTCTTTAAAACTTTTCGCGACCTTACATTTTACTGTTTTGCAAAATTTCAAAAACCCGTTACAGTCCGCCGACCCTACTGATTGTCCTACTATTCGACTTTGAAGACGACTTTGAACACCCGCCCCATACTGTTGAAACACCTACGTCATCTCATTACGTTTCAATTTTTCGTACTTCTCGTAACTCCTAGGAGCATGCCGATTAATTCGCACACAACTTTAACCCATCACCTCGTAACATTCCAGTTTTAGAAACACGACTTTTGAAATTCAACTTATTTTATTTTATTTAATCCGTTCGATATTAAAGAAAATACCGACAACGAGACAAGGAATGAGTTCCACGACGATGAAGCGTATTGTAACCCAACGAATTACTAATGCTACTAAAGCTATTGCTGTTTATGAGGCAAACCCGTGTAGCTCATGACGTACGTTAGAAAGTCAAAGTGGTAAGGAATGCCAACAACAAAATGAACGACAAAAGGTCGTGAGAGCTTACACTGCTAGACCAAATAACAAAATTCGATATGTAGAAAAGCTACCTTTCTACAACAAACGTAAGTTGCGCCCCATTGGACCATGCACTGTGGAGTGCAATAACTACAAGAGAGTTAGCCATACGAGTAGAGATTGTAGGACACTCGTTTTGATAACAACTTAGAGGCCACA
>BQNB010009513.1:18991-86619 GCA_026074375.1 Tanacetum coccineum | reverse complement strand
GGACAGTCAGTCGATTTGTTAATTTATAAACAGAATGAAACTACTTTCCATCTATAATTCTTTCGAATTTATATTTTGCATTTTAGGTTCTCAATCTCCTAGTTCATATCAACGTTATGGTTGTTGCAATATCCAGATTAAAGAAAAAAAGTTTTATACATGGAAGAGAAGAGTCACGAGGATTACTGGTGAATCAGTAGCATACCTAAAAGTTAAATTACTAAGTTAAATAAAGTTTAAGATCAAATAAAATAAATCGCAAAACTTAAGTACAAAGAAAAAGCATAAAAGGTAAGATCATATAGAGTAAAAGTTTAAGAAAATGTTGTTTACACAAAGGATAATGTATGAAATGTCACATATTACTATCAAGAATATGAAGAAATTAAAAGATTGTCTTTTAAAATATTGACTTACCTGAGAGTCTAATGCTTTTTGCAGTTTGTCGATGACAACTTCGATTGTTGGACGTTGCGCTTGAGTTTCCGCCACACACTGAAATGCAATTTTTGAAAATACATCCAAAGACTCTTGATTAGGTCCTTTAGTTAGAGAAAAGACGTGTTCATTAGTTTCTTCCTTTATCTTGTGATCAACAATTTCCATTAGTGTTCCCTTCTCAAAATGATGTCGTGCAATGGGTGCGATCCCCTTCCCATTAACGTCGGTGAAAATACGATCGTAGGCCAACCTCCCGGTCAGGATCTCAAACAATACTACTCCAAAAGAGTAAATGTCTGATTTTTTATTTAATCTTCCATACCCTTGATATTCTGGATCCAAATACGTGTCCGTACCTGCAACCGTATTGATATTGAGAGTACTGGCCTCTTGATCTGCTGGGTGGAATTTGGATAGCCCAAAATCTGCAATCTTCGCCTTCCAGTTATCATCTAGTAGAATATTCGCGCTCTTGATATCACGATGTATTATCTTTTGTTTGTTCTGATCCGTGTTGGTGTGAATGTAATTCAAGCCATGTGCAATATCAAGACATATCTTTAGACGTTGCACCCAAGTAAGATTAGTCATTTTAGCATTGCTTCCCAGATAGTCTTCGAGACTTCCTTTAGAAGCGTGCTCATACACAACGATCATTGCACCGTTACCTTCATAACAAAATCCAAGAAGAGAGATTATGTTATCATGTTTACAAGTAGTTAGAGTTTCAATTTCTGCAATGAACCCTTGTTCTCCTTTTTGATTGTGAATACGCTTTATGGCTACCGTGCTTCGCTTTCTGGCAAAATCGCATTTACTGACATCTTCTATCGACGAGGAAATACTGCTATCAAAATGTTCAAGTTCTGCTTTGTACACTTTACCAAATCCGCCTGACCCGATGCAATATGCTTCGTCAAAATCATTGGTAGCCTGGCTTATATCATTTAGTGGAATCTTCAAGTGTTCCAAGTTCTTCCCCTGCAACATTATGGAGTTATGAAACATTAATGCTAGTAAGGATTGGAGTCAAGTTACAAAAAGAAGGAAAAAGAGAGACAAAATTTACTGACATTTATAAAATACTAGCTAAAAGAAATCAAATTGATGAAAATATAAAATTTATAGTAACTAGTCAAAAACATGAACATGTATTGTTGGTCACGGGTATTTAAATTCTTATGAAACATGGTTATCTCGGAAAGTTTTAATGGGTGATAATATATTAAATTTATAATTATAGAAGGCTTCTAAATTTCGATGCATTATTGGTCAATAATTTTAAATCTGTTGGTTAATAAACAACATATCACAATCTTACTTAACCTCATTTTTGCTAAGTGCGTGTTCAACGACGTCATTGACATTAATTGGAGCATTCATCTGATAAGGAACAATGTGAGGTATATCATTGGTAATGGAAATAACACTTCCATGTGGTTTGATAACTCGTGCAATTTAAGTCCTTTGTCTCAAATAGTTACTTATAGAGACTTATATGTTGCTATATTGAGTAGTGATTTGAAAGTTAGTGACATGGTTTGCAATGGACAATGGAGATGGCCAATTGAATGGTAGGAGAGTTTTCCTATGATTACTAGCCTAAATGTCCTTGCAATCAACATTGATATTAATGACAAGATTATTTAGAGAACTAGAGAAGGAAGAGATTGAGACTTCTCTGTGAGTATGGTTAACCCTGATTTGAATGATCGAGCTCCTGTGATAGTGTGGTGAAAACTTATATGGTTTTCCCACTGCATTCCCCAACACTCCTTTATTGTTTGGTTGGCTATGCAGGACAAGTTGAGTACTCAAGAAAAATTCAAGAAGTGGGGTGATTGTGCAGTTAATAGATGTGTTATATGCTATAATGACTATGAAGACCTTAACCATTTACTTTTCAAGTGCTCCTTTGCTAAAGAATTATGAAATAAGGTCACTGTTATTGTTGATATCCACACCAACAGTTTGGCCTTGAATGAAATTGTCCATTCTCTAATTAGTGATGGAAATGGTAACAATATAAGGAGCATCATTAGTAGACTTACTTTTGCTGCAAGTATTTGCAGTATATGGCAAGAAAGAAATGGAAGGAAAACAAAAGCTAAGGTGTGTGTGAGTGTGTGTTTTCTCTCCCTAAGGGAGAGAAAAACACTTTTTTGTAAACCTTAAGCCGCCATCAAAAACTTGTTCAATCAATCTAAACAATCGTTTCTTCTTGTTCTTCATTCCTAGATCGATCATGTATGATCTGTTTTAGGGTACTTTACAAGTAGATCGTGTTTTCTTTATGTTTTTGGTGGTTTCTTGCGATTTTTTTGTTTACCGATACCTAAAATCTTCTTTAGGGTTTTGATTGTTTGTTGGCCACATAGAATCCCTAAACCTTTGTTGTGATCATCTTTAAGCGATCCCTTAAAGTTTTTAATCCATATTCAATTAGAATCTGATCTAATTTGGGTTTTAACTTTTTAGGGTTTCGATGTGTTTTTGTTTTAGGGTTTTCTGGTCGTCGATCATTTATTTATGGTATGCTAATTACAATGGATCTGTTTTCGATTCTTTGATTTGATTACCCTAACTTTTATTGTTCCCGAGATCGATATTAGTTTAGGGTTTTGGTATTCAAAACAAATTGGTTGTGGGTAAAGTGAGATGGAAGCTTATGTCAGTTAGGGTTTCCATAAACCCTAGAAATTTGTTCTATTAGATCCGTGTTGTGTTGGGCTGCATTCTTATCAAGGTTATTACTATACAACCTTCTTGGATAATAATATTTGCTGCATTGGATCGGGGTTTGATTTGGGGCTGATTCGTTAGACGCAACCCTAATTTTTAGGGTTCTTCTTGCTTTTTATCGACCCCTATTATTTTTGGTTGACACTTGAAGCATGATGTGAAGATCTGCTATTGGTGGTAGCATATGATGGTGTGTCGATGTGATGGTTTCGTGGCACACAACATGGTTATTAAAGATGTAATGATATGTGATGCTGCTATTTGATACGTGTGCTACGGATTATTTCAGCCTAAGTTGGTTCTTGAATGGATCTTTTTGGTCATGATGTATACATGGATGATTCCTAATCATCAAGGGAATGGTCTGCTCATGAATCTAGAAGTTAGTTATGCATGGGGCTTACTATAGATTATGGATGGCTTTTGGACGTAGTGGAAGGTAATGGATGGCATGCCTGAACAAAACTCGTTTAGGCCTCTATACGAGTTGGTTTTTGTGTAGGATACGAGGATCAATATGTTATACACATAATAGTCATGTTAGGAAGTTTTTACCTTTGTTGTAAGTTATAAGATTGGTTTGTCACTCTTATGTAGGATGTTTGGTAGTAGCACATAGCTGCTTGTAAGTGTCCAATTATTGGACTGAGATAAGGGATGTCACCCTTATCATTTGTACTTCAACGTTTTTTTGGTGTAATATATTTACCGGGGAAACCCTTTACCCAAAAAAAAAGAAATGGAAGGATTTTTAAAGAGTCAAAGAGGAGTTGTGATGAAGTGTTCAAGAATATGGTGGAAATGATTAAAAACAAGTTGCTTGGAATCACTATCAAAGATAGTCTTGCAGTTAGAGACATTAAAAGAAGATGGGCTATTACTTGCAAAAAGGTTCATTCTGGAAAGTCTTCTATGAAATAAGGAGTAAATGATGATATCGTTCTGTATTGAAGGTTGAGGTCTAGCCAGATGAAATGCTATAAAAGTCATGGTTGCTAAATAGATGTGACATGAAGTTGCAGTTGCTTAATAAAGTATGATACTTGCCATACAATGAGAAGTACCTTGTATCTTGGAGTTCCCCTTGAGTGACCGTACCTATTTTAGCCCCATAGTATCCTTGATTGGCCCTGGGGGGAATTGAGTATTTCTGTGCTGGCTAAGTAGGAGGTCTGTTTCAAGGGAATGTACCATAAGGTAGGGCTTCTCATTGTGAAGGGCAATGGCCTAGGAGGATAGTGTATAGTGGGTGTCTTTAAGGTCACCATATATACTGTCAATGGTGAGGTTTGGTTGGATCTGTTTGAAGGTGTGTGTTCCCGGAATAGTGATGCCTTGTCCTCGTAGCCTTTTGATCTTTTCAATGAGGATGTAATCTGTTGAAGGGTATTAAAGGCTAATGATGAGGAAATGTAGCTATTTCTGGTATAGCCCTTCAAATAGTGTGAACGGGTATAATCCACTTGATGATGCCTCATCCTTTTATTCTTTTGTATTATGGGGTTGAATACATTGTGGATGAGAGGAGTATGAAAATGTAGTCAAGGAATTATGGTTTTTGGTGCTTATAGGTGATCTACTTCTGGTATGCTTGACTATCTAAACATTCTAGTATACATCTGGTTAGTCTGTTTCAGAGCCAAGTATATCATCTATGTCTGGCATTTGGACATTGGTATCCGAGGAATAGTTTGTATGTTGTCAAACATATGGCTATGCCTATGACTGTTTCATTGTTGTATTCAGCTGGTTTTATGTTGCTATGGAATTAGGCCTGTCTAATTTCCATTGTACTGATTGTAACTTGTTTGTGTTATTAATACAAGATTTCACCTTTGCACTAAAAAAAACAATATTTTGTATATTTTTTGTTTGTCTGAATACACCCATTTATATTTTGTTCGCTTACGTTCGTTTAATCTCTTAATGAACGAACATAAAGGAAGATGAACAACCTTATTTAATGAAAGAACATGAACAATAAAATTTGTCGATTTAAGCAGCATCCGTTTCCGTTCATTTTCCCGGTTAAAATTAAATGAACGAACGCGAACATGGTTTCGCTCGTGTTCGTCCGGTTCATTTACGACCCTAGTTTACCTTCTTCGGTGCCTTTTGTTAATTTTTTCTAGATCTCTAAACAAAAGTCACAAAATGATGATATTTTATTTCAGGTTGTGTATAGGAACAAAAATATAAAAAGGAAAGAAAAAATAAAGTGAGCCAGAGTGTGTCAAATTAAGAAATCAATAGTCAAACCCATTAAGGTTGGTGGTTTTAGAAAACCAACTTTTGGATTGAGTCCTTAATTAAACAAATTGTATCATGCTCCTAAAATGACTACGGTAATAACTTTTAAGTATTGTTAAATTGTATATAATTTCCATTTAAGGGTTCATTACTTCATTGTAAAAATATCCACGATGCTTCCAAAATGACCCCTTGCAAAATTTATTTGGCGCGGAACACCTTGCATTGTTTGGCGACAAGGTTTAAAAACACATTAAAATTCTAACTGCTACTTTTAATAAAACAAATTTATTTCATACTTTCATATTCACCACGTTAATTATAAAAAAGTAGTTATATGTAATATTAATATAGTTTAATATAATTTCAATATTAAAAAGATTAGAATGTAAAATTAAAATCACATAACGGTTAAAGCCATAATTGTTTGGTACTTAAAAAGAAAACGTATAAAGTAACTCCTATATCCGCATCCAAATAAAAAGTTTAAGGAGTATAATTACCTTCAAGTGATTGTATGATGCACCGTCAAATGCATTCCTTGGAAGTTCCTATAATAATATTTGCAAAAGAATATGAAATGAGTTGGTAATATAAACATAAAGTTGATAAACAAGTTAAAGTTCTTACTGGGTTTTCGTGTTTCCATTCAAGTTCAAACGCTTTCTCAAGTCTTTTCACAACCTGATCTATATATGATCGATCTGCTCTTTCTTCTTTTACGCAGCAATATGCTGTTTCTGAGAATATTTTTAATGATTCTGGGTGCATCTGTTTCCGTAAATGTGGATCGATCATTTCATCCAAATTAGATTTGACCAATTTATTAATATTCCCTTCCAACTTTTCTTCCGGAAGAACTCACTCTTCCGCACAAGACTTCGAATAGTACAACACCTAACGAATACACATCTGACTTGTGTGTCATACCTCCAGTCTTTTTATATTTTGGGTCCATGTATGCATTTTCAACAATATCAAGAGTAAGAAGAAGACGGTGCCTCCGCGCTACTGTATTTTTCAATGAAAGTTAAAAACCAGATAGCTTGGGTTCCCATTTGTTATCTAGTAAAATTTTTGAGCTCTTGATGTTTCGCAATGTATGGACACTAAAATCACGTTCCTACATGTAATGGATGTAACTCAATGCATTTGCATGATAGACAGTCATAGTGCCAGACCTATCTTCTAAAACTTGCAACCATGTGAGTGGGTTCGTCATTAGATATTTGTTGAGACTTCCTGTTGGCTCCTTCTTGTATACCGTAATCATACGGTATATTTTATTCATAAAAACCATAACAGACACTAGATTTGGAATGATTGAGACTAGAATGCATCGACTTCTCCATCAAACTTTTGCTCTCATCTTTTCGATATTTTAGGGATTAAGATCCGCGCTTTCTTGCAACAATATCGATGAACAGTTGGACATGAACATACGGCCTTGGTAAACCCATTTAACTGTTTTTTCTCTGATGGCATTCTCAGGAGCAAAGTGGTTGGTTTTGGTAGCAGATTTTATATCTTCAAAGCTGGTTCGATTGGAAAGTATTTGAGGGTAAGGACCTTTGTCTCTTTTTTGTCGACATTGGTATTCATAGCCTGTGGATATGGAGTGACTCGCTGAAATCCTATTGTGTACACAAAGAAGACAAAGTATGAAGTGTGAGATTTTTAGGGTTGGAACACTTTGAGTGAGGTTAAGCATATCGTTTTAACAATGCATGTATTAAAGAGAAATATATAGTGAGAAGCTATAGTAAGTATAAGAGGAGATCTTGTGTATAAAGAATAGCTAGATTTCAGTGGCTTACAACAGAGACTTAAGATAAAAAATTAATTACCTCCCATGACAGCATGATAGTCTCAATGATGAATGTTCCTTTAACATCAATGGCAACATAATACAAAATAAGTAAATAAATGTGCTCAGTCGTGTTTAAGAGGAGATATTGTGATAAAAAGGTAAAGAGAAAAAAAACCATCTACATTTTCAAAATCCAATTGAAGTTCCAACGCTTTCTCAAGTCTTGTGACAATCTGATCCATATTTGGGCGTTGCGATTGTTCTTCATTCAAGCACTCATACGCTGTTTCTGTGAAAATGTTGAATGATTGAGGATTCATTTGTTTTCATAGATCCGGATCAATTATACCATCGAGTATATTCTCTCTATAATGAAAAATTGCCACTGGAGCCAAATACTTATTATCTTGATCATCACTTACTGATTTCCTACCACACAAAACTTCAAACAATACTATCCCAAAGGAGTAGATATCTGACTTTTGGTTCACAATGTTTGTCTCTAAACATGTTGGGTCTGTACACCCCTTTCTAGACCAAACAGAATCAGTAGGGAAAGAATGGTGCCTTTCAGATGCTTTAATCTTCATTGAATGCTGGAACTCATGTAACTTGGGTTCCCAGTCGTTATTCAAGTGAACTGTGTTACTGCTGATCTTCCCATGTATAACGCTAAAATCGCGTGGCTCATCGTAATGAATGTATCTCAATGCATGCGCAACACCCACACATATCTCCAACCTCTTCACCCATGTCAACAACTTCGGGTCATTAGTTTTTTCGAGCCAATCACCTGGACTCGAGCTTATAAATGACGGTCTTCTGCACCAACTTCATTACAAACCCAACAATAGAAACAACATTCTTATGGTTGAGACTAGATAGCATCGAAATCTCCGTCCAAAACAGTTGTTCTTTTTCATCCCATTCTTTATTAATTAACCTAATTTCCGATAGCTTGATATCTATCAAACTCACCGGACCAAAAGAGCTGTCCTTGTATCTCTTTCCAAATCACCTTCTCGATGACATTTTCTTGAGCAAAAGAAGTTGGTTGCGATTCTATATCTTCTCAAAGGCGGACTTTTAGGTGAGCAAGGTGGTTGGGCGCAGAGTGTTTCTATCACAAAAACAGAGTTTATGTTACAAAAGGATGTGAGATGTATATAACCGACCTCCACCGAACTCCCTTCTTCTAATTGTACTGTGGCGCCTAGCCTTTTTTTCGAGTGGCTCACTTTGAGAAACGATATCTCATTAATATTAACTCTATTTTGAACAATCTGTACTTCGCTGCGAAGCTCTCTTAAAAGAAAAGTCAAAAACTACTAACAAAAAACATATTTACAACGTATGCATATATAAAATATTGTTCAAAGTTTGTAAATAGTCATTTTGCAACACATTTTCTCTTTCAAGTGACTCATTTTAGGATACGATATCTAATTCATATTAACTCAATTTTACACTCTTTATCTCGTTGGGAAACTCTATTCAAAGAGAACCAAAAACCGATTACCAAAACAAATATAAAGCATAGTAATTATTGTGACAGAAGAATGAAAGAGAAAAAAGAAATCTTACACGCCTGTTTTCGCGTGCGAGTTCCAACGCTTTCTCTAGTCTTGGGACAATCTCATATATGTTTGGGCGTTGTGATAGTTCGTCATTCAAGCAGTCATATGCTATCTCCGCAAACATGTCAAATGATTGCGAGTCCATTTGTTTCCATAGATCCCAATCAACTATTTCATTTAGCTTTTTCTCTTTGTAAAAGAGAATGGCTGCTGGAGCCAAATACTTGTTAGTGTCGTTGGCGATTATTGATTCCCTACCACACAACAGCTCAAACAATACTATCCCAAAGGAGTACATATCCGTCTTGTGGTTCACACTTTTAGTCTTTTCATATGTCGGGTCTGTACACCCATTCATACTCCATACTTTACTAGTATGGAAAGAATGGTGCCTTTGAGATGCTTCAATTTTCATTGACCTTTGAAAGAAAGATAACTTGGGCTCGAAGTTATCATTTAATAAAACTACATGACTACTGATGTCTCGATGTATTACGCTAAAGTCGCGTGGCTCATCCATAATGAATGTAGCTCAACGCATGCGCAAGACCGACCGATATTTTCAATCTTTGCCCCCATGTCAACAACTTAGCATCACTTAGATAGTTGGAGAGACTTCCCTTTATCTCACGCCTGGATAGGATGATCTTTTCACCATTTTCATCACAAAAGCCAAGTAATGAAACCAGATTTTTGGGTGCTTGAGACTTGAAAAAGCATCGAACCTCAATCCAAACATTTCATCTCAATCCCTTAATTAAACTCTACGAGCAATGATTTCAATTCAACTCACTTCGGACCACAAGAGTTGTCCCGTGTATCTCTTTTCATATCCACCTTCGACATAAACATTTTTGACATCAAAGTTGTTGGTGGCTGATAGTATACTTCGAAGGGGGATTTTTAAGTGAGCAAGGTCGCGGATGCGCGAAGACATAATCTGTTTATCAATAAAAACCGTGAGTTAGAGAAAGTTGTGTCAAGAAAGGAAGAGGATATTAAATTGATACACAAATATAAATACAGAAGTTGTTGGTGGCGGGTATTATGCATATATAGACGGCTTGAATTAATCCTTGTATTCTTTTTATTTTATTAATGGAATAATAATAACTTATTATTTACATAGTGGTAGAAGGCAAAGGAGCAACAAGTTGCACCGCTAGTTCTTTTTTTGATTCCAAAGCTAATCTTTTGAAAAATCACATTTGTAAATCTATGTGTCATAACATTAATGTTCGTTAGACTATGTTAAGTAGCTCAACCGCATTAGGTGCAAGTAAAACAAATGTATCAAACGCAAAAAAATAAACACGTGTTGATTTTCGATGCATGTTTTCTCGTGTATTGCCACTTTACATGAGGCAACCTCACGAAAAAAAATCGCGAACATATTCACGTACGCATATTTCCCTCCAACCCTCCATCCCATCCAAAACCAAATCCTTGCATTTATTTTTACATAAAACTTTGATTTATTTTTCTTCAATATCCGCAACAACCATCGTAAAATTCGCGTTTATGTTTGGTTTTATAATTGGTTTTGAGTAACATTTCAGATTTCTAGGTTAAGACCGACCAATTTTATATTAAAAAGGTTCAGTGACGGACCCAGGAATATCGCTTTTGGGGGGGCAAAAAAAAAAATTTGGCAATGGCAACAAAATGTGAAAGAAAAAACTAAGATCCAAATGATAAATCAAGTATTTTTAGTTAGAGATAAGGATTAATAAGATTTTAAAGTGTTGAATTTGGGTTTTAATACGTGAGTGGGGGGCAATTTGAATCTCGAGTGGGGGGCACTTTCGAAAAAATGTCAAAATTATACTAAGTTTTCGACTTTTTCGACGAGCCATGAGGGGCACTTGCCTCCCATATTTAACAAATAGATCCGTCCCTGAGGAGGTTGCATAAGGTGACTGTGTGTAACCAATAAAAAATTTTGGTTTAATTTTAAGTGGATTTTTTATATTTTATAAAAAAATGAATAACTTAGATTGATTCATTGGTTTTTAAAAAAATTTGGGTCTTTATTGAACTTTCCTCACTATGTTTAAATGAAAAAAGAGTTTACAAGTATAATTTTTATTTAACTCATATATAAACAAAATTAAGTACTTGCTTATTTATTTTTATCTTATCTCACAGTAAAATGTGGGGAGATGTGTTTATTTTAATATTTATATTCGTGTTAATAATAATTTTAGCTGTATTTAAAGTTTTAAACCTGTTTATGTGCGAGTTAAAGTTATAAAGAGGAATAACATGAGACGTTCTTGAACGGCCATAATATTTTTCAGAAAATCCTTACTTAGTCTCATAAAGAGGAATAACACGAGTCCTTTGCATATGTACAATCTGGTGTATTTGTTTACATATCATAGTAACTCGTGCTTTAATTTTGATATATTTATAACTCCGTACATATGCGTTATAGTAATATATAATGTTAATACTCCGTAATATTTATAAATAACAACATATATGTTTTTTTTATAAAAAAATAGTAAGTGTAAGGGTATTAATTAAAATTATAGAAAAACAAGAAAATTGACAAATTTACTTAACAAAATATAATCTAATCCAAAATTTAAAATAAAATTTTTATTATTTACCTTCTTTTTTATTTTTTATTTTTAAAATAAGACATATGTTTTTATACATATTTATTTTGTTGGATGAAAAGATTTTCTTAGATTTGTTTGTTATCTCTATTAACCATAACACACAACCACCCACTTTAGGACAAATGTAATAGTTTAGGGAAGTGATATGTGAATGAAATAAAATAGGGAATATGTCACAGAAACCAAGTTTCATTAGTGTTTCAATTTGATACCTCAAAGTTTATATTAACCATTAAAATCATCAAACTTTCAAAACTGTTCCAATTTGATACCTCAAAGTATCTATGTATGCATAAACATGTTGTACAACCAACTGTATGTACAACTCGTTAATGCACAACTAAATATCGAAAATAACCACAAAATAATAACCAAGTTTGAGAAGTGTTTCGTTCAGGTCACTCTAACATGAAAATTACATAAAAATGGAACAGTTTAGAAACTTTGATGGTTTTAATGATTGATATAAAGTTTGAGGTACCAAATTGAAACAGATCTCAAACTTGGTTACTATTTAATGATTTTCACCCAATAAAATATTATTGACTCCAGTCACTCGACCCTGTGCGTTCTTCTTATTATTTGTCGACATCTTTCTTTTTATTAAAGATTTTAGTGGCTTATAACAAGACATAAAAAAAAGTGTAATTACCTCCTCATAACTGGATGATGTCCCTCCAACTTTGTCCACAACTGATGAATGTTCCTTTAACATCAATGGCAACAAATACAATAATAAGTAAATAAAGGTTCCTCGTATTATAGAGTAGTTGATAGAAAGATAAAGAGAAAAAACCATCTTACAGCATTTTCACATTCCAACTGAAGTTCCAACGCTTTCTCAAGTTTTGTGACAATCTGATCCATATTTGGGCGTTGCGATTGTTCTTCGTTCAAGCACTCATACGCTGTTTCCGCGAAAATGTTCAATGATCGCGGATTTAATTGTTTCCGTAGATCCGGATCAGTTAAATCATCGAGGGTTTTCTCTCTATAATGGAAAATTGCCACTGGAGCCAAATACTTATTATCTTGATCGTCACTTACCGACTCCCTGCCACACAGTAATTCAAACAATACTATCCCAAAGGAGTAGATATCTAACTTGAGATTTACACTGCTAGTGTCTGCATATGTTGGGTCTGTATACCCCTTTGTAGACCAAACTGAATCAGTATGGCAAGAATGGTGCCTTTCAGATGATTTAATCTTCATGGAGCGCTCGAATCCATATAACTTGGGTTCCCAGTCATCATTTAATAGAATTGTGTAACTGCTGATGTTCCGGTGTATAACGCTAAAATCGCGTGGCTCATCGTAATGAATGTATCTCAATGCATGTGCAATTCCCACAGATATCTCCAATCTCTTCACCCATGTCAACAACTTAGGGTCACTTAGATAGGTTTCGAGCCATCCCCTGGACTCGTGCTTATAAATGATGGTCTCGGCACCAACTTCATTACAAAACCCAACAATAGAAACAACATTCTTATGCCTGAGACTAGATAGTACCGAAATCTCCGTCCAAAACTGTTCTTTTTCATCATCCCATTCTTTATGAATTAACCTCTCAGCAGTTATATCTATCAACTCACCAGACCACAAGAGATGTCCTTTGTATCTCTTTCCAAATACACCTTCTCCGGTGACATTTTTGTTAGCAAATAAGTTGGTGGCGGATTCTATATCTTCAATGGAGATTCTTAGGTGAGCAAGGTGGTTGGGCGAAGAGTGAATCTATCACAAAAACAGAGTTTATGTTACAAAAGGTACCATTATGCATATAACCGACCTCCACCGAACGTCCCTTCTTCTAATCTTCTCTTTTTAATCTATAAAACCCATTCATAATAGAATTAAACCCTAAAGTTGTTCCCTTTGTATTCGAGTCCTTCACTCTGTTTTTTTTAATCTCCTTTTATTTTATGAATCTAGAGAACTGAATGTTAGCATTGCAAATTCGACTTCATGAATTGATATATTTTTCAGTTTTAATAACAATTTTTACCACTTTTCCCTCATCAGATTTTTATTGGTCATAGTTTATCCAATAAAATAGTAGCTATTGCCAAAATTTCTGAACGTTGTATATTTTTGGAGTGTGGTCATTAAACGGAAGTCATTAGATCAAAAGGGACTACGTTATTATGATTGTGATAGATAGATGGAATAGAGAAAAAATGGTAATGGTTCTTACTGGGCCTGTTTTTCGCGTGTGCGTAGTTCTACCGCTGTGCGCTTAGTCTGGGGCAATTCATCTATATATTGGACGTGGCGGATTGTGCCGTCTTGCAAGCATGCAGAATGCTATCTCCGCAATGATGTCAAACGATTGCGAGTCCATTTGTTTCCATAGATCCCCATCAACTATTTCAATTAGCTTTTTCTCTTTGTCGCTATCGATTATCGATTCTCTACCACACAGTAGTTCAAACAAGACTATCCCAAAGGAGTATATATCCGTTTTGTGGTTCACACTTTTAGTCTTTTCATATGTTGGGTCTGCATACCCATCACTACCCCATACTTCACTAGAATGGAAAGAATGGTGCCTTAGAGATGCTTCAATTTTCGTTGACCTTTCAAAACTAGATAACTTGGGCTCGAAGTTCTCATTTAATAAAACTGCGGGACTACTGATGTCTCCATGTATTACGCTAAAGTCGCGTGGCTCGTCATAATGAATGTAGCTCAACGCATGCGCAAGACCGACTGATATCTTCAATCTTTGCACCCACGTCAACAACGTAGCATCACTTAGATAGTTGCTGAGACTTCCCTTGATATCATGCGTGGTTATGATGATCTTTTCACCATTTTCATAACAAAAGCCAAGTAATGAAACAAGATTTTGGTGCTTGAGGCTAGAAAGCATCGAAACCTCAGTACAAAACATTTCATCTCTATCCTTATTAAACCTCCGAGCAGTGATTGCAATCAACTCACCGGACCACGAGAGCTGTCCCTCGTATCTCTTTTCATATCCACCGCTGGCCATAACATTTTTGTCATCAAAGTTGTTGGTTGCTGATAGTATACTTTGAAGTGGGATTTTTAAGTGAGCAAGGTTGTCCATGCGTGAAGACATAATCTGTTTATCAACAAAAAAAGTTCCTTGAGAGATCAAATGTTCCTTTTGGTTAAACTTTTTGCAAAATTCATCCCTAATAAAGATGATTTTTACCGGACATTAGGGATGATGTTTGCCAATAGTTTCTGACAGGGATGATTAGTGCCACATTTGACAAACCACAAGGATGGTTTTTGTAGTTTACTCCAAATATAATTACAAAAGTTGTTTGTCAAATGTACGTATTTATGCAGGTCCATTATTACTGTTACGTAAAGATTTTATTTATTTATTTTCGATATCCACAACAACAATCGATGAATATTTATAATTTATAATATTAAAAGGTAAAATTCTCACTAATCATTATATGTTTTGCATTTTCAACTCTTTCCTCAGCCAAAGTTTCTTATTTGATAGAATCAGCCCATAAAATCAGCCCAAGTAAGTCCTTTTTTTTTCTTTTGACTAAATTTTTTTATGCAGTAATTTTGTTTCACATGGTTTTGCAAAAAAATTCGGCGTCCTAATTCAACTTATATTTGACACAAGATGGGATTTACCTTTGCCAAAAGCAATGTTTGCATGCAAAATACGAGACTTGTTTTTGTTTATGATTTTTAAGCGTAAGAGACCGTTTTTATTACGCCATTTTAAAGTAAATTGATTACTTTATTTTCAATATATACTGATAACTAAAAGTTGTGCTTGCATAGAAGATTATTACGAAAACTATTGATGTGTTAAAAATTTGCGAAAACTATTGATGTGTTGAAAATTTGCAGAATACTTTTTTCTATGATTTTAAGTTTTACATTATGTAAAATTTGTAAAGTAGTTTTCATGTGGAATTATGTGCCGCACAACGAAGTGTAGGTAAAGTATTTCTAATATTACATGAAGTAACGATGTCATTTAATAAGTAAAAGTTAGGATTAAGGTTGCTGTGCAACAATGATCTAGTAGTCGAGTGGTCGTGTGTGAATTTGTTGGCTCCTTGACTTGGTCTGAGTCGTGTGATTACTAGCTTTTTTTTGATTCAAGGCTAGTAATAAATATAAGCATTAAGTAGGTAATAAAAGATAGCGTTTGTTGGTGGTTTGTGTATGTGTTTCTTAAATTCCTTGACTAATGTTTGAGTCTTTTGTTATTTTTGTATGTAGTTTATTATATTGGGTTTTTCTAACATGTGCCCCAGGGGCACATGATAAGAAGGGGACAAGAGCTGATGTGTCAGTTTTTGATTGATCAACAAATGATTGGTCAACTTCTGAGGGGACAAAGATATTATATGCTGACTAATCATGAACTGACACATCAGTTATTGTCTCCTCTTATCATGTGCCCCTGGGGCACATGTTAGAAAAACCCTATTATATTTGTGATTTTCATCTAAGTTTTTGTAACTATTTAGTTCTTCGTGATTGATTTAGATTAAATATGATGTTACGAACTTTATATAATAAGAGAAAACACAAAATTAGAACAGATTCTTTGATTGACAAATACGATAACTAGTTGAAATATTATTATTAGTTGTAGTCTTTGTTCGAAGAAAATAATAACCCGTGCATGCACTGTTTAAAAAAATAAAATACAGCCAAACTTAAATTAATTTAAATGTAATACCAACAAATCTGTAGATGCACGGGATGATAGATTTCAAAATGAAATCAGGAATTATATAAGTACAAACATATAATAAGTAAAGTCCTAAATACATCCATATTGTTTGCCCATTTGAATACCAATTAGTTTTACCACTCACGACCAACTTGATGCTCTTTAGTTTGTTTAATAAATAACAGAGTAAGGTCTTAAATACATTCATTTTGTTTGCCCATTTGAACACCATAAATTCGTGTCAAATACGTTGGTACATGTACATCCCTCCGTTAGTAAAAGCATGCGTCCATACATCTCTAAGGACGAATGGTGCAATTATTTCTTTGTTAAGTGCTACACGTGTTAATTGCATCGTTCGTCCTCCAAGATGTATGGTGGCTGACTTTTACTAACAGAGGGATATACATGTGTAAACTAAATGAAGAAATAATTACACGTGTAGCACTCAACTTGAGAAATAATTGCAAAGTCCGTCCTCAAGGATGTATGATGGGTGACTTTTACGAATAGGGGGATGTACGGTGCCAGCTTATTTGACACGGATGTATGATGTTCAAATGGGCAAACTACATAAACGTATTTTGAAATTTTACTCTATATAACAACTACAAATTGCTACCGTAGATGAACAGTGACAATTAGTTGATAATTGTTATATACGGGTGGATTTACCCGCGTTGCTGCGGGATATAAAATTATTCAATAATAGGTATTATATTTGTTACTTTAGTTTTAGTTAAACTGTAAACATCTTTGTATGACACAATTTTTCAAACTGAATCTTAAAATTATGGATGTTCTTTGTAAAGTGATGTAACCAAAGTGACTATTTGTGTAACGCAAACAATCTTTAAAGCCAAAGATTTTTTTATGAAAATATTTATAGGTACGGTGGATTTTTTATGAAAATGTTTATAATTTAAGGAAATTTATATAAAGGTTATATAGCGTAAGGGTTTTTTTGAAATATTTTATAGTTTACGGGGTTTATATAGATATTATATAGCGTAAGGTGTTTTCTTGAAATATTTTATAAGTTTAGGGGGATTTGTATAAATGTTATATAGCGTAAGGGGTTTTTTTTTAATATTTTATAATCTAAGGGGGTTTTTGAAATATTTTAAGAGGATTTATATAAATATTACATAGCGTAAAGGGTTTTTTTTATTTTTTTATAAGTTTAGGGGGATTTATATAAATTTTTATAGCGTAAGGTTTTTTTAAATATTTTATAGCGTAAGGGGGGGTTTTTTGAAATATTTTATAACAACATGACCACTATTTTTTCTAATAAATAGTATCAAAAAATAATGTGCCCGTTATTTTTCCAATAAATGTATATGAAATATTTTATAACGTAATAGGGGATTTTTTGAAATATTTTAAGGGGATTTCTATAAATATTATATAGCGTAAGGGGTTTTTTAAATTTTTTCTAAGTTTAGGGGGATTTATATAAATGTTTTATAGCGTAAAGGGTTTTTTTTGAAATATTTATAGCGTAAGGGGGTTTTTTGAAATAATTTATAATAACGGGACCGTTATTTTTTCTAATCTTTATCTTGTAAAGGAAAACGTGAAGTGGGGAATTCGTATTTCAAAAAAATCAAATCATACCTTATTTAGTAATATATTTTAACTATTTTTTTTAAAGTTTGTTTTATTAAAAATCTTAAAAAGTCTATTATGTAATTTAAAACCGTATAAAAGACCTCGAAAGAATTATCCTCTCTCTCAAAACCTAAATCAAATTGAGCAGAGTTGCTAACCCTAAATTGTTAAGAACCAAATTCGATATCACAAATTACAATTCATTTGATTCAACAGTCATTAATTTGGTAATATTTTTGGTTCCATGTTTAATTTTCAACTTCTACTTTAATAATATTAATGTTTTCGATTCTATTAATTGCTTTTCTGGCTCATTGTTAATTTTTTTAATTATGTTTTTTTATAGTAGGTTTATACTGAATTTTTGTATTGTTGTTTATAGGAATGAAACCATTTAGATATAAGGATATGTGTTTGTTAATTTGTGATCTAATAGTGAATGAATGTGTTTGTTTTGCTATTTTTGAGTTTGGAACATACGATATATGAGTGAATTGATGCCGTAGGGTGTAAGTAGAATAAATGTTTTATATTGATGATTACGAACTCATGACATGGTTGGATTTTTAGGGTTTAGAACATGGTTTTTTATTAGCGATTATCAGATAATGTAAATGAAACGTTAATTGGATAGGGTCTATACTCCATCCATTTAGAGTGCTTGGTATCATCACGGCGTTGGGTGCCAAACCAACGTCGTGCCCTGCGTTACGATACCGGCATTTCGCCGTTGACAATGGCGTGGGTCACCGCGTCAACGTAACAACCCAGCAACGCTGCCGAATTAAAAAAAACTTATTTTAAAAAAAAACCTTTATACGGCTATTTTTTGTATTTTGAAATTTTTTTTTGAAAAAACCGTAGAAACGATAGTTTTTGAATTTTTAATTTTTTTTAATATTTAAAAAGTAGCCAACGGCTAGTTTACTAAAAAAATTATTTTTTCAAAAAATTCTTACCCACTATATATATCCCCATTTCATATACATTTTTTCACACAACTTTCAATTCATCCTCAATCTTTATACACATTCATTAGCAAAAAAAAAATGTCCGACTTTCCCATTGATGGCGCGATTTGGAACCTCCTTAATTCCGGCACGATGAGTGCCATGTCATAACACCATAACACCATTTTTTGGGTGCCACGTCAGCTTTAACACCATAACACCAACACCAATGGAAAAAAAAAACCGACGAGCTATTCGGTGCCGATCCAAGACCTCGTCCCCTGGTAAACAACGCCCCAGAAAAAAACCAAATTCGACACATCGGCGAGCACCGGGGGGAGTAACTCGTCGTCCCAATTCGGTGAGTTTATGTCTCACGAGCTTCGTCTCAAACGGGAAGCCGCCGAAAGGGCTTTTGAGGTGTCGAAAGAAAAAGACCGGACGATTACGCGTTTGGAAGAGTTGCGATTTCTCGCCCTTAGCACGAAGGATTTGTCTCCGGACGACGCGTATTGGATCGAGTTGCAAAAAAAACAAATTACGATCGCAAATGCCGAGGGATTCGAACCAAACCGACGACTCCGACGAGTAGTTTTTTTTTATTAATTTCGAATGTTTTTTTTATTTCCGTAATGTTTTTTTTTAATTTACGAATGTATTTTTATTTTATTTAGTATTGTAATTTTTATTTTTAATGAATGAAATGAATTTAGTTAAATTTTAAAATTGAGGGGAAAAAAATAAGTGAATCCCAAAAGGTGGTGTTATGGTGTTATGGTTACCTGGGTTTTTTTTTTGTGTTGGTGTTATGGTGTTAAAGCTGACGTGACACCCAAAAAATGGTGTTATGGTGTTATGACACCTAGCCCTCTTAGAGTGACAGCCATTTAATTTTAGGCCAAAATGCATACTAGTACCTTGAATTTGTTTAACCGGGTCCTCTAGTACCCTGAACTCTTAAGGGTGTAAAATAGTACCCTCAACTTGAAAAATCGAATACCTCAATACCTTGACTTAGTTTTACTTGGTCACCTGATTTTCACGTGACATTCCATATTAGTTTTTTGACAAGATTAATGATAGAAAGTTATTAAAATATTAAAATCAAAAGAAAGGACAAAAAAATGAAACAACGCCCTACCCATTCCAAGGCCCTTGAGACTCAACTAACCATTTATGAATCAAATTTGATCTCGTGAAAGGTAAGTTTTGTGTTGAGATTTGATTTTTTTTCTTGTACATCCACAAAATATTCTTTATGTCCAATTCTTTTGACTTTGAAAAATAATGAATGTACGTAAGGCCTTTTAAGTTTTAAACAAGAACACTCTTGCCGTATTTTAGTTTTATTTATATATTCGATGTACGCTTTTTCTAACTTCTATAGTCGATATTGTGTTTTCAGGGTGCATCCACCTCACATGATGCAAGTGCACCAAGAAATGGAACCAGCAACAAGCATAAGAAACGAGTCATGACAACTGCTTGAAAGCGCAAGTATACCAAGACATGGAACTATACATAACCTTATTTAAACTGTCAAAAGTACTATCTTTTGTTGATTTAATATTGGATATATATGTATCGACTTTGGAAGTTTGCTAAACTCTGGATGTCCTCGTGCATGTATTTTGCGAATTTGGTTTTTGTTTAGGTGTTTTGTTGCGTTTCTATGTATCAAATGATTTATGGTAATGTTTTTTTATAAAGCTTACATATTTACAATGCATTTTCTATATATCAGGTTGTTTATGGTACTCTAGTATTTGTTTACAAAATGTTCATGCCAAATTCCAGTTAACAAACTAACTAAAAAGTCATGTGTAAATCATGTGACCGAGTAAAACTGAGTCAAGGTACTAAGGTATTCGGTTTTCCATGTTGAGGGTACTATTCTGCACCTTTAAGAGTTCAAGGTACTAGAAGACCCGGTTAACCAAATTCAGGGTACTAATATGCATTTTGGCCTTAATTTTATCTATCAAACTGGATTAGGAATCTGTTAGTCTTATTGTAGATGCTGACTCTAAAATTGTTTCATATATATTACTGCAACATCCGTTCTAAAGTTCTCAGTGTGTAGTCAAATTTGACACCTCCTACTGAATTTTTTGGGCATATCAATGGCGTATGTTGTATGTTCATAAGCTGTATGTTGGTCACAATATTTCCGCAAATTATACTTATCATATATTCTTTGGATTAGTTACCCAAAAAATAAAAATAGCAAAAGACCAACTTGGTTTTTTGATCTCTAATATGGTATATTAAGCAATGCACCTTTGTCTCAATTGAATGAAACATTTTATATATTGACTTCTTCTGAACAAAAAAATGTGTGCAAGTGCAACAACTAAACGTTGTTTGGGTCTCCTATTGTAGCTACTGTTAGTATTGTTTATGACTTATGTTTTATGTTTTCTCGTGATGTTGCAGATCGCAAAAAATTGTCAGAGCACTTAATTTATGAAAGAGTTCTTAAGTTCACTAAGGTGCCATGGCCTTTTTTTAATCATGTATTTGATCTCCTATATTTGTAGGTACATGTTTTGACCATGAATGTGCAGGTTAAGCTGATTTCCAGGTGAGACAGGGGATCTTGGTGATGATATCAAGCTTCTACACACTAAAGTGAGTAGATAAGGTTATTTTTTTTCCTTAACCATACTAATATCATGGATATAATGATGTTAAAAGTGAATTAAATAATCAAATTCTTTTAATGGGATAGTTAAATGCAAAAGCTACCAATACAAGAAGGTCTAATTTGTTGTACTTTTTGGATGACAGGTTCTAAGGATAGTACCCAAAGGCACTTGCCAAGAGCATAAAGCTATCTCATGCTACCATTGTTGATTCTCACCGCAATCTTACGAGATACAGAGGTGTGAGAGCTACAATGGCACAAAAATGACAAGGAATAAGCAGGATCATTCTTCAACTATTCTAGCACTTGGTGGTTCAAAGCTTGGTGATTAACTTGATATCACAAGTAATATATAATATATAACATCTGATTTAAAATTTGGACTTTTTGTGAAAAATTGGACAGATTATAAAGTCTATTGCTACATCAATCTATGATGGTCTTGATGACATAAAGAAAGCAATAGCTCTTGCAGTATTTGGAGGTTTGGAGAAAAGTGCGCAAGGCAAACATATAGATTGCGTGGAGGTTAGGAGAAAATGGATCTCAAGTTTTATATCTGATTTTAATCTTCATTATCCGCCTTGCATTAGACCAGTACTCTTAATTCATGATCAAGAATCTTAATAAGATAAAACATGATATTTAAGGTCTTTATCGTATAAAATATGCTTCAGATATCTTAAATTGAGGATAATATTAATAATAGTTCTATGTATCATAGAGACCTGATTAGACAGGAATATTTAAATAATTATAATTTAGTGAATAAAACTAGATATTTTGTAATACAAATTCTTAAAACTTCATGTATAAACTTGATTATTCAGAGGGTAGAATCTTCGAGATTAAAATATTCTCATTTGACATCCTTTCCTTTGTAGATCGGCAAAATGAAGTGTGTTAATATGCGTCGGTCAGATGGTAGAACCTTTATGCAATGGCGGCTAAGGTTCTTGGAAATGAAAGCGAGGTGCGTCTAAATTGTTAAGTATATATATTACATAATTGATAATTCTATTAGGTGGCGTTTGGTTCATAAATTTCAAATTTCGGACTTCCAAAATTCTTAAAGAGATCACACAATATTAAATTATAGAAATTGAAATCCTATTGCATGTTTGGTTGACATAAGGGAATTTAAAATATGTCTTACTTTTGGCCTTGCAACTTTGTATATAGTAACTGAAGAAATTACCCATTGGAAAACTGCACATAACTAACTAAAAACAGCAAGAATCAGCACAAAACTGCACAAAAAGCAGCCTAAAAAAACTGCACAAAATCGGCAAATTCAGCACTAAAAATAGCACAAAACGCACTAGAAATCAGCATCAAAAAATCAGCATCAAAAAAATTAGCAAAAAACTGCACAAAAAGCAGCCGCAAAAAAAACAGCACAAAATTTGCAAAAAATCAGCACAAGACAAACTTAAGAACAACTTCGAAACACAACACGCTTGAGGTGAAGCTTGAGGATATTTTGGTCGAATATACCCCAATGCAAGTGATATCCAATTTTATGCTGGAAATGCAATTAGAGTGATTTATAATATGATATTCATTTCGTTGTTTAGATACAAGATATAATGGGTGTATGTTGCTGAGGGATTAAGGTTAAATCGGTATTCTGGTACATGTCAAAACGGGGTGGGTTATACTGAGTGTATATGATTTTTGTCCAATTTGTAAACTATTAGAGCAAAGAGTTAATTGCATTTTTGGTCCCTGTGGTATGGTTAAATTGCAGGTTTGGGACCTTAACTTTCGAAATTGCAGTGATGATCCTTATTTTTAAGTATTTTTGCAAATTTGGTCCCCGGGCCGGGACCAAACCTGCAATTTGGCCAAACTACAGGGACCAAAAATGCAACCCAAAAGGACCAAACCTGCAACCCAAACTTGAAAATAGGGACCATCACTGCAATTTCAAAAGTTAGGGTCCCAAACCTGCAACTTGGCCATACCACAGGGAGATATGATTTTTCTTTTGATATTGTTAAGGTTTTTTTACGCTACTTGAGGTCTTTACATGGCTACATTTGGCTTGAAAGTGATATTTCAGTGATTCATAGATGTGGTCATTTCAGTGCTTATACAAGCATCGGGGAAACTACAATTAGATATACTCGAGCATTGGGGAAATGCTATATAGAAATAGTTTACTTCAATGAGTTTACATTGTTAGTGTAGCGAATAGTTTTTGTAATCAAAACTAACACATATGCCATTTATGAAAAATAGAAAATATGTGTTTTGGATAAACCCGTAAAAAATTTACCCGTTTCAACATGAACCCATTTTGTTCAATACTTAAAAGTGCATGAACAATCCATATGTTTTCACATAGTTCACAAAAAAAAACAAGCGGAGGCATGGCTTAAGGTGTAATTCATTAGGAACGTTTATTATTGGTTTAACTACCAAGGTGCCTCGGAATCGCTCTTACAATGTATCCGTTGTGCTTGGAACCAACACTGCCTCAATTAGTGCTGAAGTCAATTTTGACTTCAAAACTAATATCTTCACCAAATACAATGTTGGGCTTAAGCTGCATTGACCCTGTGAGTTTTTAAATGTTTTTTTGTGGCAAAAATATTTTTGTTTTTCTTTGTGCAAAACAACGATTAAAGAATTTGCCTAGGGTCTTTGATGTAAAGTACCATGTCAGTGTAACAGACTGAATTGGATAACACACACGCACCACTCTTTCCCATTAGTCCTGTTTGTGCATAAACGATTTGTATGACTCAATTGTGATGCGTTTGAGCAAGACATTGTAGTTTTTGCTTGAGATGGCCAATGTTGAAGATGGCAAATTCAACTCATTTGTAGGAAACGCTGATTTGGGTTAGTATTTGGCCTCAAAATGGTCATAGTATTTGGCCTCAAAATGGTCAGATGGGTAAAAGTGCAAAGGAAGTTAGCAAATGGGTCGATTGGTCATAGTCATTCAAAGTGTATTCAAGATGCATGGACCTCCGAAATTATTCAATTAAAATAAATTTTGATCATTATTTTGAGAATATAGTTTTTGATCATTGATTATCCGTTTGAACCTGAACGTGGCGAAATAGTTGTAAGTATTCGCAATTGTAAGTGGTAAACTTGATTGGTGTGGCATCTAAAGTCTTATGTTGATTATACAGGATCGAAATGGTCTGAATGCATCCTACTACCATGTGAACGCACCACATTCGTTGGATCCATTGACCACACTGAAGGCTAAGGTCATTGACAATGGAAAGGCAAGTGCACTCAACCAACACGAGAGGCGTCCAAAGTCCCTTTTTACTCTTTGAGATGAAGTTGACACTATAGTTATTGAAAAGAGTGTATAAGGGTGAAATAAGCAGCTTTCATTAGGGAGATTGGGATTCGATTACCTACTAAGGGTGTGTCTAGGATTGTTTATTAAATATGTTTATCTGCAAATTGCCAAAACACTTTATTGACTAAGAATGGCTTATATGGAGGTAATTTATTAGGTTTGGTTCTTCACTGTAGGATGTAAATCAAAAAGTCTAAACTGTGTGCATGGGAGTAAATGTAATGGACTAATTCGTACGATGGAGCAACCATTAAATTATTAAAACGATATATACATCTTTTAGATGTATGACCATTTTCATTCTATTTGACCCACTTTCACATTATCATTGAACTCATGCTATTTTCCAGTCTGACCACTTACCACGAAGCTTACAATTTGTTAAAGTTTGATTTAGTTTAAGTTCTTTAGTTAAAGGTTGTGAAGATCAACTGATGAAAGTATTAATATCGAGTTTATAGTAATGTGCTTGCGGCCTAGGATGGGTTTTTTTGGCAATTGATCAAGACAAAGAGAACAATCAAGAAACTGAACTAATAAGGTAATTTTACCCATTGTTATATATTGTTATATACTTATATATGCGTTAATGTCTACCATTGAACATTCTATCAGAACTAAATTTTCATCATAATTCTCTTACTCCGTGTTTAGCTTTTTAACACCATAAAATGATCTAAACCTCAGAAACTCATAAGTCTTAGATCAAGATTCATAACAATGCGTCTTACGGTCCAACTCAATTTTCATTTTGACACATAATCAATTTATCAACTATACTTTGGTACATGATATTGTTAAGTGTTAAAAGTGATAAAATTTGGTAATGTTACTTGATACAGATAATGCTTTTGTTCTATTGTTCTAAGCGGGTTGATACACGCATGAAATTAATGGCAAAGGATATTCGATCGAGTTAATAAAGGATTTCTAAGGGCATCCACTATGGTGGACCTTTAAAAAGGTTTATAAATTAGCCACCTCTTACAATATCATTAATTTATAAATTATAAACCTATTCTTACTATGGATAAAGCTTTTGAGGTTTATAAATTGTTCAAACTTAAATTAAATATTATAATGGTACATAAATTCTTAGACCTCTTCAAAATCGTAGACCTTTTCATGCCACCTAGACATAAAATGGTTCCTCACTATGGTAAAAAAACTTCTTAAACCTCTTCATAAGTTTTTAGACTTATTCTTAAAACACCAAAGTGGATGCTCTAAGTTTGAAGATGATTAGCCGATAGACATTACAAAATTTAGTTTTATGCACTTACATGTATGAGTTTTATCTTTACTTACATCTTATTTTATCTTTAATTTTTTATTTTTATTATTTTATTAATTATCATTATTAGGTAGTATTTCATTTTCAAGTTTAGCCAAGTATATCTGAAACAAAAAGTACAAAAGAAAAGATATTATTTACATATGTATATTAGAACATATGTAACAAACATTACAAAAAATTTATGATACACAAGTTTTGTGCATTCCTTAGTTTTCTAGAACCACTAGACATAATTGAAAACAGTAATTACACACTAAAAACAATTTAAAACTAACACAAAAGTTCACACCATGCTGACTATATATAAATGTTAGTGGTCAACTTTAAAACTGTACAATATTACCAAATATATGAATGCTTGAGTGACACAATCACAATCTCTAATCCAAATCCTTTTTGAATGAAATGTATAACTACACTTGGTCGTGCTCTATTCTTCGTATAATAAAAAACTAAAAACATAAGTTAAAAGGAAAAAAAACTTAGTTTTAAAATTTATAAAAAATACATTATAACAAAATTTGAAAAAAGCTCGTGCGTGCACGTGCATTATAACTAGTAAAGAGTATCAAAAAACAACGGGGTCGTTATTTTTCTCATAAATCTATATATATAATAATTGAATAAATGACTTTGAAGTTCCTTCGCTTGTTATTAGTTTTCATTGCGTTGCCTTTCGCACCTCAAGAGGAGTTTGGATTAAATGAGAAGAATGATAAATTGTTGGTTGTAGTAGATCCCAGATCAGGATGAAGACAATCAATAGCCTAGCTAATTACCAAGATGGTAACCGGATATCACTTAAAGTCGTGTAATCATTTTTCAAAGAAGATTATTCGACCATGTGCCTGGATTACATGAATACCTCCTTGGGATAAAACCAAGTGTTTGTTCTTGCTCTAAGCACAAATTAAGAACTCTGCATTTCTATGTGTTTTTGTTTTCTGTGTGTTTTTCCATGCAATTGTGATCCCTATTTATAGGGGATTTTTACTCAAAACCTATTCATGGAATTAATAAGAGATTAATGGCCAATTAATCTCTTCCATAATTATCCTCCATAATTTAGGAATTAGTGGTTACATGACCAAATTAAATATATGGTCATTAATGCAGTCAAGTCTGCCATTTAAATAGGCAAAAGATATTACAAAACATTTAATGTAGTCAAACATGCCACTTAAATGTTTGTAAACACCCATTTAATTCTAACCACTAAAAGAGTCAGGGAAAATCAATGAGTTGATGGGTGTACACTCCGTACCTCCAAACTAATTTCCAAGTATGATCTGATTCCCACAATTGCACTAAATTTTTAACAATCCTCCCCAATTTAGTACAATCCTTTGCATGAAAAATTGAACTTTAAACAAAACAAGTGCATAAATAAAAATGTCATGATGATTGAATTTCCATCTTAGTAAATTACGCGTTCAAATATTCGAGAATCAAGGTGTTCTAAGAATTGAACCCTTCAACCCATTTGAATACCTGAAGATAAAATACACACAAGTTTTCAAACACATAAGAAACTCCTGACACTATACAAGCCACGTGTCCATATCCAATTCATAAATATTGTAAGATCCAAAGTTCATGCTCCCCGAAGCGGCAAAACCTCAACATTTACATAGGTGGTTCCTCTTTATTCATGCTCTCGCTAAGCATTTTTTTTAAAAGAAACTAACCATTAAGAAGTAAAGACTTCATCCTCTTTTTCAGCAGGTTCCAAGCACATCATTGGGATGATATGTAAATACACTTGCTTCAATCTTCTGAACGTTCAGCTTTACACATTGAACTCAGCTACCAAGTTTCCTTAGTAGGGAGTTGGGTGTCCTAGCATTCAGCGACTTAGTTAGACTTTAATCACATCCCTTCAGCAGACTTTATAACCGAGTCTCTAGCCAGTCCCTTTGTCAAGTGATCAGCTAAATTTTGTTGAGACCTCACAAACTCTATAGATACCATCCCATTCGTGATCAGCTCGTGAATCATGCTATGCCTGACACCTAAGTTTCTAGACTTCCCATTGTATATCTGACTATAAGCCTTTGCCAATGTAGCAGCACTATCACAGCGGATAGAAATAGGTGCTATATGTTTGGACCACAATGGAATCTCAAGGAGCAAGTTTTTCAACCATTCAGCTTCCTTACAAACAGCTGCTAAAGCCACAAATTCAGATTCCATTGTTGAACCAGTAATGCAAGTTTGCTTCTTAGAAGCCCAACAAATTGCACCACCACCAAGCAAGAATACCCAGCCACTTATAGACGAATTGTCTTCAGTGTTGCTGATCCAGCTTGCATCAGCGTAACCTTCCAACACTGAAGGATAACCATTATATGTCAATCCATAGTCTATGGTTTTCTTTAAGTACTTTAGTACTCGTTGAATTTCTTACCAGTACTAAGTACCAGGGTTACTAGTATACCTGCTCAGTTTACCCATAACAAAAGCAATATCATGCCTTGTACAAGTCATGGCATACATTAAGCTGCCAATCACCCTAGAATACTCAAGTTAAGATATAGCCTGACCATTATTAGGCATCAACTTCTTACTTGTATCCATAGGAGTACTAACAGGAGTGCAATCAAAGTAATTGAATTTCTTCAGTACCTTCTCAATATAATAAGACTGTGAAATTGTTATTCAATTACTTTCATGTTTAATCATAATACCAAGGATAACATCAGCCTCCCCTATGTCCTTCATAGAGAACCTTAATGACAAAAATTCCTTTGTCAGGTCAACCTGAACTTGGTCAGTGCCAAAGATCAGCATGTCACTAACATATAGGAAAATGATGACTCCTTTACCAGTTTCATCAAATTTGCTATATACACATTTGACAGCTTGGTTAAGTAAATAACCATTAGACAAGACCACTTAATTAAACTTTTGATGCCATTGCTTAGGTGCCTGCTTCAGTCCATATAAAGACTTAATCAGTTTACACACCTTTTTTTCATTGCCAGGCATGATGAAGCCCTGAGGTTGGTTCATATATACCTCCTCATCCAGGTCACCATTTAAGAAAGTTGTCTTCACATCCATCTGATGAATAATCAGATTGTGAATTGATGCCATATCAATCCACAGTCTTATGGTACTGATACGTGCCACTAGAGCATAAGTATCAAATTAGTTTATCCTTGACTTTTGTTTAAAGCCCTGAATGACCAACCTTGCCTTGAACTTTTCAATAGTTCCATCTACCTTCAGTTTTCTTTTGAAGATCCATTTGCAACCAAGAGGTTTGTAACCTGGAGGTAGATCAGCCAATACCTAATTGTTGTTGCCCATGATGGAGTCAATCTCATCATTAATTGCTTCTTTCCAGAAAGCAACATCCTGAGACTTCATTGCTTCATCAAATGTTTTGGGGTCATCCTCAACACTAAAGCAATAGGAGTGTTGGTCAGAGATCTCATCCCTTGTTCATTTAATTAATATAATTGAAATTCAGGTCCAAAATCTTTTAGAGTCCTATTCCTTTTTCTTTTTCTAAGCTTAGGTTCTGGTTGTTGAACAACCTCTTCAGGGACCTCTTCAGGGACCACTGAACCACTAATGTCTTCAGTTCTATTAAGAATCCTAAGACTTGGTCTAAGGGCTGATGCAAATCTATTCTCTTTAAAGATTGCATCCTTTGATTCAATTATAGAGTTAATTGAAACTGAATCATTAGTACACACCATATGATTACTTAAATAACCAAAACCAATAAACACACCATGTTTGGATAAAACAAATTTATTAGATTCAATCACTTGTTTATAACCATAATTATTCTAAACACTACTAGAAACCGAATTTTTCCTTATATTAGAAACATGTAAAACATTGAACAACAAAACAATCTTTCTAGAACTAAACCTAAGATCTACACAACCACGTCCAATCACTATGGACCAGCAACATTGTTGCCTTTTGTGCTTGTCATTATCATGCACCTTAAAAAGGAACCCATCATTACGCTGATGATTCCTAACTCAACAGAGTTAATTCCTCCTTTCTTTATTTTCAAGGGTATTGGCTTCAAATTTTTTTCCAAGAAGGAGGGTGTTTATCTAATGAATACAAGAGACTGTATGGCTCATACAATGTTCATTTATGTTGTGTAAACCTACCAAGTATTCTAAGAAGTTTAATGTATTGTTTTATAACTGGTCTTAAATCAGTCATTTTGTATTTTTTGAAATTACTAACAAGGAACTTCTTACTTGATGCATCCTCAGCCATATATTTAGCCTCTAAGGAATCCTATAGTTTTTTTTTAGATTCAACAATTTGGTAAATATCAAATAAAAGATCAAATATACCTTTGAGGATTAAACCTCTGCAGACATAGTCTACCATTGTCCCTTTGGGCAACCTGCTTCCATAATAGTCCCCTGTTCCCTCCCCACATCACACCCCGGTCCCTGCCCACCTACCCTAGACACATCAATCTCCCACCCCCCATCCTCTCTACCGACTGCAGCCTACACGCACTCTAACCCCCCCAACCCCTTAGATGACACTTCAGAAAAACTCTATTAGCGATGGAAGTAGATAGTGACGTGATTAGAATAGATGTTCGCCACATTATACTAGTGTCCTCAGTGGCTAATCTCTATGTATTAAAGCATCTACTCCCCACCTGCCTCCTAGTAAACAATAGCGACCGCGCAACCGCCTTCCGCTACCCATATAGGTCGTCAACCCTAGCCTCCTAGTGTTAGGATAAGCCCTCGAGCCCTACCCCCATCTACCTCGACCCACCAGTCCCACCCCACAATCCACATTTGATTCCTTCAACAACCCAACTCCCCACAGTCGTACTCCTGTTAACTTGTTCGCCCGTCCTTAAAAGAGTGTGATGTCAGCACTCCCCCACTTCATCCAGCGCAGTGGTCAGACAATTAAGTACACACTTACCTCCACCCCAATCCCCCCCCATCCATACACGGACTGGCGATCGGAATATCGATACCCCGGACTCTAGTACTAAAAGCCTCCCTCCCGGGCGGATTTAAAAAGGCATCAACTAAACATCAGGACCGCAACCCCTAGCCGCGCATAATCGTTCTTGGCCAATCCCAAGAGTAACAATCGACGGCGTTGTTATCAGGCCAACCGTTAAGAACTAAGAAACAAAACTGTTTCGAGAGAAATTCTTTATTAAATTCTTAAAAAAAACATCTCTCAATACATGATTAGTCTCGTTATTTATGGATCATTAAGAATCAATATATTTTAGATTGTTTTAACTTTCATTTTCCTATTCATGTATTATTTGTAAATTAAATTTTTTTCGTAACAGCCTTTATTGTCTACAGCTCATATTTGACTTTGACTAATAAATAACCTTGGAACGTTTCGGTTGGATTGGATCTTCAAATCATTTAGCGACCATATCCACGTTTCAGTAGGGCTCAGCTTGGGTTCGAACGTAGTGCTAGAGTGCGGCTTTCCCTCAGTGGCCTGACTCACGGTATAAGCGGTCCAACTCCCTGCCTGGTCACTTATATTGGAAGAAAGGCGAAGAAACAACTACAACCACCGAACAGCGCTCGCACTCTTATGCGCTAGGAATGCGGGCATCGGAAGACGTTTAGTAAATACGGTGCGTCGCACTCGCAAAGATAGTGTCCAATGTGCTCTAATTTGCAAGCAACATTGTAACAAAAAAATAGTCACACCTACGTAAATTATATCAGATCGTTGTGATGCCGACCAATGCGAGAAGCAAGTTTTTCTAACGCTTCTTTTTTTTTATCTCCGTGTCCGTAGCTCGCCCCGTATACAATCGTAATTGTGGGTCTTAAGTCTGATAACAGAGATAAATCGCGGCCTATCACACCAGATACGTCCCGCCAGCCGACGTGGTCGCTGAGTTGTACCATAGGAAAGACGGCCATCGCGCTGTAGGTGTAAATTGATTTTCTCAGGGTCATCGTTCGTTGCAAACTCGAATTATTGACCCATACTAAAGTCGACCTTCAGTGTCCCGGATAGAGAAAGGACCTGCCTTAACGCATGCACTGTTTCATTGTCCGCGTGTATTTTTCGCGACGCAGCTGTTGTCTTTGGCATATTGTAAGATTACTGGCCTTAATGAATTGGCTTGCTCACGTCGATCATTGGACACAATCCCGTAAGTTCTCTACGTGTACCATGTACCTGTCTTGGCAAGGGCCCGCCAACCCTCCAGAGATATAACGCTCGGCGCCGAAGATCTTGGACGATATTATCTTGCTCTCCTCAATCAATATGGTTCGCCATTAGACCCGACAGACTGGGTTCGAAGAGAGTATCGGATTGATTTGCTTGCGAGACTCCTCATAATCCACTAGTCTGACACATAGACGCGTTGAATGAGGCTACGGTCATAGTTATGCATGATCGTTTCGATGGTGGGACCGCTGATTCATATGCGTAGTGACGAGTAAGCACTGTCGAGTTTTGAGAGGAGCCTAATCATGCCGTCTAAGAGTTTAGTTAGGTAGTTTCATCACCCACCATTTCCTCCAAACTCGAGCAACAGATGAGGACGTAAACTGTCCAGAGATAGGACTCTGCCTAATTGGTATCGACAGCTCCTTGGATTTAGTAGTCGCTCCCATACTGTTCGTTGTCACTGTTTGTGAGGAATGAGTTTTTTTTTAATTGTGTATTAGACATTTCTATTTTTTTTTGCTATAACTTTAAGAAACCCGTCAGTGCCTGCACTGTACCCGCTCCTATTGTTGTGGTATTTATAATTCATTACCTTCCAAACCCCCCCCCCTTCAGCGCTAATTATGTGCCTTTATAATGCTCCACGAACCCACACGAAACATGACGGCACCCCCCCCCCCCCCCCCCCCCCCCCCGTATATGCGCCGCCTCGACACCCTCACTTGTAAATATTTATAAACAACTTAAGCCCACCCCATCCCAAAATAGCCCGCTCCACAATCGTTACGCCCAGAAAAGAAATAGCTAAACAAATCTTTACTACCCGTATCCGGTCAGCACAAGTGATCTCCGATAGTCTCCGGCACCCATTGTAAGCGTCCCTACTATTCTTTGGCAAAATATCTCTAGCGAGCTCCGGGGAGGGCGTCCCATTATGTACTCTCTAGAACACGGGTATCAAATCAATGAGCCATTTTTGAGAACACGTGTCAACGGACTACCATGATGGAATTTTCATTAACGTTTGGTGTTAATGGCAGAGGCCAAGGACCAAAATCAATACTAACGTCTTCCACTCAGGACCTTAGGCTAAGGTAAGGGTAAGTATAATGAACCCTGAATTAGTGTGCTGGTCTTGGCCTATATGGCCTCCACGACAACGGTTAATACTTTTTGCACATCTATAGCCAATTTGGGCCAAAAAAAATCGATCCACACCAAGGCGGCTGTTTTTGCTCTTCCAAAATGAAAGCAAGTGCGCACCTGGTGGCAATCTATATATATTTGCCTCCTGAACGAAAGAAACGGGAAAACCATAAACGATGTTGCCCCAAACAAAAAATAGACATGGTTCATCGAAATAAAACATCACAACCATAACTTTCCCGTTGTATACTTATTGCACATGGAAAAGTGTACTCGACAAACGATGAGTAACTTTGACATGGTTTCGTTTTGGAAGCCAAGTAAGTTGATCATGGGCTTCTGGAATGATTTTATGTATGGAAGGACACAATTTTTCAACCATGGTGTAGAAACATATTCTCACAACTTCCGCCATCAATATTACAGTGCAAACACTTACCCTTAGCATGTTGCATTGAGTACGAAAATTATTAGTTACAGTTAGGAGCCACAGTTAGTATCGTCATCTTGATCTAAGGTCAGCAGTGTTAGCAATCAGCGGGAAACAAGGAGTCATCACGATCAGGGGTAAAAACTTCAGTCTCGGCCTCGGTCTTCGGTGTCATAAGTCAGTGGATCAACTTCATCAATAAGTGTGGGGACTTGTTTATTTGGAAAATATCTCTTTAGTGACCTATTCCTTCGTACATTTAAAACAACGGAGTGAGGAGGTTGTTAGAGTGGTGAGACGCCGATAAGGGTGTGGTGGTTCGGCTTTGATTGGGCCGACCCGAAACAGGGCTATGTGCCGATTGCTGGTTGCAACGGCTTAGAGTGCAAAACGAGGTGTTGTTTTATGTTTTGCCAATAGCTGTTTTTCAACTTTGTTTATGTGCCAACCTCAAACATCATGAAATACAGAGTAATATTGTTCGGCAAAATAAACACATCAGAGATTATCAGTCGAAGACCACCAGAAAACGTGCAATAGTTTGTTCTTCGTTTTCCTCTACGCCACAACGCATACGAACACGTTCAAACTCAGAAATAAATTCCTCTACCGTAAGGGTTTGTTGTTTGAGGTTGTGAAACTCCAGATATGAATCTTGCTTGTGAGTAAAAGCTAGAATTAACCCGTCCTTAGACATATCTTGCATCCTCTTAAAGTAAACATGGCCCAGTCTAGCCTGTCATAGGATTGAATCATTCAGTTTAGAGGTTGACATAAAGGCTAAAGTAATATTATCATTAACAATATTAAGCGTGAACATATGATTACTTAAATAACCAAAACCAATAAACACACCATGTTTGGATAAAACAAATTTATTAGATTCAATCACTTGTTTATAACCATAATTATTCTAAACACTACTAGAAACCGAATTTTTCCTTATATTAGAAACATGTAAAACATTGAACAACAAAACAATCTTTCTAGAACTAAACCTAAGATCTACACAACCACGTCCAATCACTATGGACCAGCAACATTGTTGCCTTTTGGCTTGTCATTATCCTGCACCTTAAGGAACTCCTCAATACGCAGATGATTGCCTAACTCAACAAGAGTTAATTCCTCCTTCTTATGTTTCAAGGTATGCTTAAAATTTTTCCAAGAAGGAGGGAGTTTATCAATGATACAAGAGACCTGAATGGCCTCATCCATGTTCATTTTATGTTGTGTAAACCTACCAAGTATTCTAAGAAGTTTAATGTATTGTTTTATAACTGGTCTTAAATCAGTCATTTTGTAATTAATGAAATTACTAACAAGGAACTTCTTACTTGATGCATCCTCAGTCATATATTTGGCCTCTAAGGAATCCTATAGTTTTTTTTCTAGATTCAACAATTTGGTAAATATCAAATAAAAGATCAAATATACCTTTGAGGATTAAACCTCTGCAGACATAGTCATCATTGTCCCTTTTGGCCCTTTTCCTGATTTGTTCCACGGTTGCATCATCACCACCATCTTCAAGAATAGGAGTAGTCAACACATACACGACACTTATGCTGGAAAGCAAGAAGTGCATCTTCTTCTGCCATCTTTTAAAGTTCACCCCTTCAAACTTGTCAAGCTTGGCAAAGTTTAAAGCCATGTGTTTCATAACAGCAACATCCATTGATTATCACAAAATAATCTTCTTTGATTGTTGGTTGTAGTAGATCCCATATCAGGGTGAAGACAATAAGTAGCCTAACTAATTACCAAGATGGTCATCGGATATCACTTGAAGTCGTGTAATCACTTTCCAAAGAAGATTATTCGACCATATGCCTGGGTTACACGAATACATCCTTGGGATAAAACCAAGTGTTTATTCTTGTTCTAGGCACATATCAAGAACTTTGCGTTTCTAAATATTTTTGTTTTCTGTGTGTTTTTCTATGCAATTGTGATCCCTATTTATAGGAGATTTACTCAAAACTATTCATGGAATTAATAAGAGATTAATGTTCAATTAATCTCTTACATAATTTTCCTTCATAATTTAGGAATTAGTGGTTACATGACAAAATTAAGTATATGGTCATTAATGCAGTCAAATCTGCCACTTAAATAGGCAAAAGATATTACAAAACATTTAATGTAGTCAAACCTGCCACTTAAATGTTTGTAACCGCAAATTTAATTCTAACAACTAAAAGAGTCAGGAAAAATCAGTGACTTGATGGGTGTACACTCCGTACCTCCAAACCCATTTCCATGTATGATCCGATTCTCACAATTGCACTAAATTTCCAACAAAGTAATCATAATCGTACAATTCAGATGCGCCTACTAAAATAAATGCATATTTCATCAATTTGCCTCCTAATTTGAAATATGTGGTTAGAATTACTTCACTCTTCTCATTTTAATCACTTTTCTCACCGGATCTATTCCCCTCTCAAGAGTGCATTATGTGTGAAAATGACATCATACATTCATTTCTTAAGGTAAATTTTATGTACTATCTAAAATAACTCATTATTCTTCATTTACTAATTTTTGACTCATTTTGTTATTTAAAGTGCTCAAATTTACTCATTATGCTTCATTTTTCTCATTAAAATACTTAAATATCCTTCTGTATTCTTCAACATCCACCACCACAACTTCCATCCACCAACACCACCGTCTTCCACGAAAACTGCCACCACTAGCTTTTTACTCACACTATCATTACCATTAACAGAAAAATTAACTAAACCAAACCCACTTCCCAAAATCCCATCTTTCCACCGGAAACTCTTGCCGCTGCCAACCGCCGCCACACATTTTTCAATCAAATTTACACCATTTATACCAGAAAGACTAGCTGCCCAAAACCCATTTCCCAAAATCCAAAACCGTAACCATTTCCGAAACCAAAACTGTCGTCGGGACACTAAAAATCACCATCGGGAACTTGCATGTCACCGCTGTGTGGATAAACCGGTGGTTCATTTCTTCGTGAACCCTAAGAAAACACTTGAACACTCACACACTCAAACCCACTAACGTGTTAATAAAACGAGTTCGTTGGTAAAATAGCTCGCCGGAAAAAGGGTCAAAAATTGGTTGACAAATTTTTATTATATAAATAATCAGAAACATGAATTGTGATACTAGTTTGGCTTATTAGATGGGTTTTCAACGTGAATTAATGCTGTAAGATGGAGTTTATGAGACGTGAAAGATGATGATGGAGTAAATGAGCAAATTACCTTTAAAAGTTAAGCATAAATGAGTAAATTTAGTACTTTAAAAAGCGTAATGAGTTAAAAATTATTAGAGGAAACATAATGAGTTATTTTGGATACTAGATAAAGTATTAACAGTGTTTGCCCATTTCTAATTTCTTATTGTAAAGATATTAGATATTGAAATATTACACTTTCAATACAATTTTGCCATAACTAAGACTTCAACCTCTTGGTTGTTACACTATCTTGATTTGCTACTACCATGAAAAAAAAAATTGACTTTCTTAATATGATCATTGAAGTACAAATGCACATTTAGGTGGTTAATATATCGAGTTCTACAAACTAATTAATTTGGTAAATCTATTATATATTAAGATTGGGTCCTCCTCATTAAATTGGAGGCTTCAAGAGGAATACTCCATGCTTTGAGAATTGAACAAAAAATTCAATATTAAAGTGGCTTATTTATAATCTTTGCTATAAGAATTGTACATGTCAAATAATATCAAATAGTTGCCTGCATAAAATTTCATTTATACCATGTAAATTAAAACCGATGTCCATTGGAGTTCTTATACCTTAAATATTCCTATGTCTGTTTCAACGAGTCATATCAGTTCAACTTCTCCTACATGGTACTTCTTATAAATTGATAGTAGTTGATGCATACGTGTGTAACATGCACCATGTTCACACAATTATTTTTACATGACTTTATAAAGATTGATCTACTAACCTTTAGAATACCCTAAAGCTTCGATCTTTCCACCTCATGTCTACAACCTTGATATACCTTGTACTCCAAGTAATCACTTTTCTTGAATCCTGAGACAAAGCTAAACCTTACTTGTTTTCCAAGAACCACCAAGACTTAGAATACCAAGAAACCCGCGGACACCTTTAAGTCGACCTAGCTTCAAGAAACCAACGTAACCTTGGCTCTTGATACCACTTGTTGAATAAATAAGTCCAACAAACCTTGAAAGCTAGCGCGGAATATAGACTCAAAGAAAACACACACGTGACCCCAAACGTTACATTGTATTAATTAACGAATGAGCAAAGAAGAATGTACGCACACGTTATACCCTCGTACCAAACCTTTATTAAATCCCTAATAAAGCTATTACAACGAGGAAGAAGAATGAATAACTAGCATCCCCCCTCATCCCTATTTATAGAGATGAGGGGGTAGAAAACTTTCCTAAATCAAATAGGAAACATCCTAGTTATAATCTATTCCTAATCTAAATTACAATGTACACTTAACCCCCTAACCTATGTTAAGTATACTCCTAACATCCTACAGGTCGGTACACAGATTTTCCAGCAGAACCGACTTACGGTGGTGGTCAGTTTATTCGTTACAACATTTTTGGAAATGACTTTAAGATCATGAATAAGTATCGTCCTCCTATCATGCCTACTGGTCGTGGTGCTTATGGTTGTATGGTATGTTGTTTACATATTAAAAGTTTACATACTACTATCATAATTTGATTTGTTTCTAATGTTATGTTTTATTTTTGTTAGATTTACTACATTGAAAAGAAGAAAAAAAGAGAAAATAAGGTATGCTAAAAGAGAAATTAGTCAAAAGAAAGGCACTGTGACAAGATGGAATAGAAACAGTGAGGAGACGTACTTCCTCATCTACCAAGCCGGCTTCATTTTTCAATATATGTGAATAGTTGTACACGATTTCTAATTTCTCTTAGTTAAAATTTGTAAAATGACATATACTTTGTGTGCTAAATGGACTAATTTATATGGTCAAAATATGATAAATATATCACACTCGGGAATGTAACTTTTGACCCTGGTCAAACTTAGAACCAAACCGCATTGAGCAAAACCCAAACACCAACATTACGGCATAAACACTTACGCACACCCTATGAGCAGCGCATATGTATGAAGTTATACGATGTTTCACATAAGTAAAAGTTCAAGTTTCCTAAAAAACATGCCCGGTGCAACGCACGGGTAATAGTTTGGTATATTTTGAACATGTCATGGATGTATAAAGCTAAAAAGAGACTTCGAAGAAGTAAAAGTACGCTTTTACCCAAAAACGGAGCCCGGTGCATCACACGGGTTCGAACGCCTCGTTTCTACAAACAAATAGCTCAAAGGTATTTTTACTCCAATAAATGTTTAAAGCTTAATTAGAAGGGCTTGCTTCTATGAAAAAGTCGGAACAAATAAACATGTGAACAAATACTGAAAGAAAGTTTTGACAAAAAAAAAACTTATTTACCTTATACTAAATGCATCTAAGTGAAAGAGGGATAAATGAACTACGCAAACTTGGTCTCCTTTGGTCACTAGAGACAACTAAACTTTTTTTGCTTAGCATTGCGTATATGGGGACCGTGAAGTCACATGGGGTGAGGTTTAGAAATAAGAGACATGATATCAGATATATGGGGTACGTCTAGCTTAAGTGCAATTTGGTGGAGTGAAGGTGTATACTCAAACAAATATAGAGAATAGTAGTACTTATTTTGATAGAAAGATGGATGAGAAAAAGCTGTCTTACTGCATTTTGATGTTCCAGTTGAAGTTCCAAAGCTATCTCTAGTCTTGGGACAATCTCATCTATACTTGGGCGTTGCGATAGTTCGTCATTTAAGCAGAAATATGCTATCTCTGCGAAAATGTCAAATGATTGCGAGTCCATTTGTTTCCATAGATCCCAATCAACTATTTCATTTAGCTTTTTCTCTTTATAAAGGTGAATGGCTGCTGGAGCCAAACACTTGTTAATGTCGTCGGTGATTATTGATTCCCTACCACACAACAGCTCAAACAATACTATCCCAAAGGAGTAAATATCCGTCTTGTGGTTCACACTTTTAGACTTTTCATATGTTGGGTCTGTATACCCATTCCTAGTCAATACTTTACTAGTATGGAAAGAATGTTGCCTTTGAGATGCTTCAATTTTCATTGACCTTTCAAAATTAGATAACTTGGGCTCGAAGTTATCATTTAATAAAACTGCGGGACTACTGATGTCTCCATGAATTACGCTAAAGTCGCGTGGCTCGTCATAATGAATGTAGCTCAACGCATGCGCAAGACCGACCGATATCTTCAATCTTTGCACCCATGTCAACAACTTAGCGTCACTTAGATAGTTGGAGAGACTTCCCTTTATCGCAAGCCTAGTTATGATGATCTTTTCACCATTTTCATCACAAAAGCCAACTAATGAAACCAGATTTTGGTGCTCGAGACAAGAAAGCATCGAAACCTCAGTCCAAAACACTTCATCTGTATCCTTATTATACATCTGAGCAGTGATTTCAATCAACTCATCGAACCACGAGAGTTTTCCCTTGTATCTCCTTTCATATCCACTGCTGCCGATAACATTTTTGTCATCAAAGTTGTTGGTAGCTGATAATATAATTTGAAGGGGGATTTTTAAGTGAGCAAGGTTGTCCATGCGCGAAGACATAATCTGTTTATCAACAAAAAAGGTACGTATTTATGCAGGTCCATTATTATTGTTACGTAAAGATTTTATTTATTTTTGACATCCATAACAACCATCGATTGATATTTATAATTTATACATTAATGATTAAACGATTGTTTTGAATAACTTATCAAATTTCCAAGTTAAGTCTGACTCGTTAAAGCGCATTATATGTTTTGCATTTTCAACTCTTTCCTCAGCCAAAGTTTTTTATTTGATAGAAAAATAAAGACATTTGCTCAGTTTTGTCTTCCTTAGACTATGTTTATTACGTGATCTTTCACCCAATCGGTTGAGTACAAATGTAATAAATACATAATAAAATATAATGTTTGTACAAAAGTTAAAAAGTAGATGACCTGATGACCTTCAATTTGTAGACTCAATCTATCACATGTCACATTAAGATTGGCTATGAATATTTATTTTAAATTGGTTGGTTGTTGATAAATGGTAAAAAAGTTAAAATTGGTTGCACTCCCTTCGTCTCATTTTTATTGTTCACGTTTCCTTTTTAAGATATTCTAATTTAATTGTCAACTACTAAAAATAGATAAGGAAGTTTGATCAAGTTTACTATATTACCCTTGTTTGAAATTATTATTACAAACTTTAAAGAAGAATCTAATTAATTAACTAAGAGTAAAACTGTCATTCTATTAAAAAATATGAAAGAGAAAGCAGTAATAAATGCATTTTTTTAAACTGTTTGTGGGGATAATAATTTAGGATAGAGAGAGTATTAATTGTATAAGTGGATGAATAATAAAATAATATTTAAAAAAAATATTGAGTTGTGATATATTGTTGATAAACAAGGTATTAGGCCCAAGTTCACTATGGCTTTTTCTTTTGAATACATTTTTTTTATGTAGTATAATTTTGTTTCACATTGTTTTGCCAAAAACTCGGGTGTCCTAACGCATCTTATATTTAACATGGGTACTACTAAAGGTACAAAAAAGTACCAAACATGGGTAGTATTATTGTTTATATTTTCGTTTCACATTTTTCGTGTTGCAGTTTTATAACATAAATAAAATTATGAAAATAAAAATAAAATATAAAAAAAATCAAAAAACATGAGGGTACAAATGTTTTTTTTTGGGGGTCTTTATAACCAATCCCATTTAACATAAAAGACTTGTTTTTGATTTTATGCGTAAGAGGCCGTTTTTATTATGCCATTTTAAAGTAAATTAATTACTTTATTTTCGATATATAATGATAACTATAAGTTGTGCTTGCATAGAATAAAACACATTTTGAAACCACATTAACTATACACACTCTCAATTCTCAAACACCCCTTAGCATAGTGTGTTCAAACCCATCAAGCACCCCGCGCTCTTTAAACTTCTTATTATAATAGACAGATGGAAAAGAAAAACCTTATTACCGCATTATGATGTTCCCGTTGAAGTTCCAACGCTTTCTCAAGTCTCGTGACAATCTCATCAATATTTGGACGTTTCAATCGTTCTTCATTCAAGCAGTCATACGCTATTTCTGCGAAAATGTTAAACGATTGAGAGTCCATTTGATTCCATAAATCCCAATCAATCATTTCATTGAGTTTCTTCTTCCTATAATGGGTGACGGCCACCGAAGCTAAGTACTTATCATCTTGGTTTTCGTTGATTACTGCTTTCCTACCACAAAGTAGTTCAAACATTACTATCCCAAAGGAGTAAATATCTGACTTGTGGTGTGCACTTTTGGTCTCTAAATATGTTGGGTCAGTATACCCCAGCCTGTTCGAAACTTTACCAGTATCGAAAGAAAGGTGCCTTTGAGATACTTTAATATGCATGGAAAGTCTAAATTCAGATAACTTGGGTTCCCAGTTATCATTTAATAGAACCGTCTCACTGTCGATGTTCCGGTGTATCACGCTAAAATCACGCTGCTCGTCATAATGAATGTAACTCAATGCATGCGCAAGACCGAGACATATCTCCAATCTTCGCACCCATGTCAACCGCTCCGAGTCACTTAGAAGGTTTACAAGACTAGCAATGGTATCAAGCCTGAGAATGATGATCTTCTCATCATTCTCATCACAAAACCCAACAAGAGAAACCAGATTTTTATGCTTGAGAGTAGAAAGCATGAAAATCTCCATCCAAAACTGTTGTTCTTTTTCATCCCATTCTTTATTCCACCTCAGAGCATGGATATCAATCAACTCACCAGACCACATGAGCTTTCCCGCGTAATGATTTCCAAAATCAGCTTCTCTGATGGAAATGTTTTCAGCAAAATTGTTGGTGGCGGATAGTATATCTTTAAGGGGGATTTTAAAGTGAGCAAGGTGGTGGTAATTGGGTGAAGACATTATTATGTGTCTGTTTATTAAGTAAATGCGTGAGCTAAAAAGGGTGTTTGGGTTACGGAAGGATGTGAAGGAAGAAACACAATATTCAATGAATGCCAGCAGATAGAGAGGTGTGTATTATAAAGGCAACCTCCACCGACTGTCTTCATTTTAAAATCCTATTATTAGTATATCTACAAATGAAACCTGAATGAGTTATTTTATTGAGTTATTGTATTTTAGTTTCTCTATTTCTCATACCTGCCACACTATATAACTTCGTTAAAAGTTCCAAATTCAACTTTGATGGTTGAATGGTCCCAAAAGCCAAAGTCAAGCTAAAATGAAACAGATTAATATATATTTTATTTATTGAAGCGACCAGTGTTAGCTTCGATAATATTTGTAATCATAATTAACGGTAAGGTAAGGTAACACCCAATATCATCTTTCACGGGTTATGGGTCTTAATACCGTCTTCTATGGTGTATGGGAGAGGTTGAGATGTAGACAACCATACCCCTACCTAAGCTAGAGAGGCTGCTTCCTGTTGGAAAATAAGTTCAATTGTGGTTCAGTACATATCGCGTAATAGGTCTGGAGGTACAGAGTATACACCCATAGGTCACTAAACACCCTGAATTTAATAGTAGTAAGCTGAAGGAGACCATCAGAGAGTAATCTATCAGAGGACAACCTCAGTGGGTTAACTCATCAGTGGATCGTTTCAGTTTGAACCTTCAGCCGACATGCTCCTCAGTGAGCTAGCTGATAAGTGTTTAAGACATTGAAGGTATGACATCACTAGAATGAATTTAACTAACTTGTAACGGCTTTGACCTATTTAAGTGGCAGTTATAACTGCATTAATGATCACGTTTAATTGATCATGTAACCACTAAATCCTACAATTATAGAGGCTAATTATAGAGAGATTAGTGGACCTTAATCTCTCATAGTTCCATTGACTAGGGTTTTAGTGATCTCTACTATAAATAGAGATCATAACATTTGCATGAGAAATACAGAAAATCTACATACTTGGATGCGCAAGAGTTGTTGATTTGTGCCTAAATCAAGAACAAACATTTGGTCTTATCCCAAGTAGATATTCGTGATACCCAGGCATTAGGGTCGAATAGTTTACTTTGGAAAGAGATAACACGATTCCAAGTGATATCTGGTAACCATTATTCATAATTAGCTAGGCATTGATTACCTTCACCCTGTTCTGGGCTTACAACCACCAACAATCAAAGTAAACTATTTTATGATAATCAATGGCTGATGCTGCTATGAAACACATGGCTTCAAACTTTCCCAAGCTTGATAAGTTTGAAGGGGTAGATTTTAGGAGATGGCAGAAGAAGATACACTTCTTGCTTTCCAGTATGGGTGTGGTGTATGTGCTCACTACTCCTATTCCTGAGGATGGCAAGAATGCAACCTTGGAACAGATCAGGACAAGGAACAAGTGAGAGAATGACGACTATGTTTGAAAAGGTTTAATCTTCAATGGTATGTTTGATTCCTTGTTTGTATTTACCAAAATGTTGAATCTTCCAATGAACTATTGGACTCCTTGGATGCCAAATATATGGCTGAGAATACCTCAAGTAAGAAGTTCCTTGTAAGTAATTTCACCAATTACAAAATGACTAATTCAAGACCAGTTATGGAACAATACAATGAACTTCTTGGTATACTTGGAAGATTTACACAATATAAAATAAACATAGATGAGGCCATTCGGGCCTCTTGTATCATTGACAAACTTCCTCCTTCTTGGAAAGATTTCAAGCATACCTTGAAACATAAGAAGGAGGAATTAACTCTTGTTGAGTTGGGTAGTCATTTGCGCATTGAGGAGTCCCTTAGGGTGCAGGATAGTGATAAGCCAAAGAGCAACAATGTTGTTGGTCCTTTAATTGTCAATATGGTGGAACATAACAACTCCACCAACTACAATGACAACAAGAGTAAATGTAAACATCATGATAACACAAGGGCTGACCCTAACAAGAAGGCAAAACCTACTTGTTCGAAATATGGCAAAATTGGTCACATAAAGAAGGACTACAAGGGTGTTAATGTTGGCAACAAAGCCAATGGATCAGGCATAAATGGTTCAATGATTAGTTCAAACAACACACTGAAAGGCCAAAATATGTTTAATAAATCTCTTCAGGTTTATTATGTTACATATGTATCTGAGGCTCATTTTATGCAGGACGATGATGTTGCATGGTGGGTTGACTCAGGAGCAACTATTCATGTGTGCAAAGATTGATTCTAGTTCAAGACTTATGAGTCACTGAATGATGGTTCTATTCTTTATATGGGAAATGAGTCAACCACCCTAGTACATGGACGTGGTTGTGTAGATCTTAGGTTTAGTTCAAGAAAGATTGTTTCCTTGTTGAATGTTTTACATGTTCTTAATATTAGGAAGAATTTGGTTTCAAGTAGTATTTTGAATAATTGTGGTTATAAACAAGTGATTGAATCTAATAAATTTGTTTTATCTAAACATGGTGTGTTTGTTGGTTTTGGTTATTTGAGTAATCAAAATGCAGAGGCTTAATATTGTTAATTGTTAAAAATACAAAAAGTATCGATCACTTCCACTATATCGTTAGATAGCTCGTAAAGTAATATTTGAAAACTAAATAGGCTAGTTAAGGAAAAACCCATGGAAAGCCCATGACCGGCCTATTGTAAGTATAAATACCCTTTCCATGCCATGGAAAGGGTGGTTGGTTGTTTTGTTTTCTCACATAGTTTTATACATTATTCTCCTTCACTTTCTCTCACTAGAAGCAACCTCCCACTCTTTTTCTCTCTCTATATTTCTTCATATTTGTGTGTGTGTTTAAGGATTACTTATATTCTACAATTGGTAGCAAGAGCCATGGGGTGATAAAAGTTTTTTTTTGTGCATTTTTTTAGTTTTCTTCTCGTCACTTTTGTTTCTTTTGGTTCGAAGCTTTGTAGTGCACTAAAAGACCATATACTTTGGTATAAGGATCTATTATAATTAGTTATACAAGATGCACTAGCAAAGATCCAAGAAAAAATCTATTTTTTGTGCAATTTTTTTTGTTCGAAGCTTTTTAAAGTATAAATCTTGATTTCAAAACTTTTTGTCTTAAAAACCATAAAGTTTGCATTTTAAGGTTCTTTTAGGCTTAGAACTACTATTTATACAAGAAAATCTAAGAGAAAACGTTAAAAAGTGTGTCTTTTAAGGTTTTGAAAATTGGTCTGGGCGATTTATACGTTCTGGGATTTTCGGGCGATTTATACGTGTTTGGGTTCAGGCGATTTATACGTTGTTTTTGGCTTAAGCGATTTATACGTAGGTGGTTTCAACCGATTTATACGTGTTTTAACCTTGGGCGATTTATACGTGTTTTGACCTTGGGCGATTTATACGTGGTTTAAACTTGAGCGATTTATACGCGTTTCAACCTTGGGCGATTTATACGAGTTTTAACCTTGGGCGATTTATACGCGTTTCAACCTTAGGCTATTTATATGTCTAATAACCCTGGGCGATTTATACATGTACTTAACTTAGGTGATTTATACGTACAAGTATTTGGCTTAAGCGATTTATACGCGTTCTGTATGCCTGACTGATTTATACGTAGTTAAAGCCAACCGATTTATAAGTGATTTCTTTAGGAGATTTATACCATTTCTCTTGGGTGATTTATACATTACACTTGCTTAATTTATACACTTACATTGGGAAATTTATATCATTTTGCCTAGGAGATGTATACATTGATCTAAAGTTGAATTATACAGTTTATTTCTTTGATTTGTAAAATCCCATGAAACGTTAATTTTCCGGTTTAATCAAGAATTGTAAAATCCCGTGTATTCTCAAGACTTAAAAACACTTAAAACCAACTCACTTTAACAGAATTACTTCTTATAATTGTTTGATCAACAAGTAATCTTTTAACATACCAAATTTAACAATGACTACTCTTGCTGAATTCATGATACTCTCTGGTGGTGACAATCGTCCACCAATGTTGGACAAAGACCTGTATGACTCATGGAAAAGTAGAATGGAACTCTCCATGGAAAACAGAGAGCATGGTAGAATGATACTCGAATCAGAAAAAATAGTCCACTCATTTGGCCTACGATTGAAGAAAATGGTGTGACCAAGATAAAGAAATATGCTGAATTGCAACAACAGAGAAAATTCAAGCTGACTGTGATGTCAAGGCAACTAACATCATTCTTCAAGTGCTTTCGTCTGATGTCTATGCACTCGTTAATCATCACAGAATTGCCAAGGATCTATGGGAGAGAATTTAATTACTAATGCAAGGTACTTCATTGACAAAGCAGGAAATAGATTGTAAACTGTATGATGAGTTTGATAAGTTTGCTTACATAAAGGGGGAATCACTACATCAGTATTACTTAAGATTTGCTCAGCTGATAAACAATATGAACATCTACAAAATGACATTGCAGCAATTTCAAGTTAATACCAAGTTCTTGAACAGTCTTTCACCTGAATAAAGTAAGTTTGTCACGGATGTCAAACTGGTAAGGGATTTGCACACAACAAACTTTGATCAGCTTCATGCATATCTTCAACAACACGAACTTCATGCTAATGAAGTCTGCATTATGCTTGAATGCAATCACGATCCACTTGCACTAGTTGCCAATCACCAGCAGACTCCATCTCATTTCAACACTTATCAATCTTCATACAACAATCCACAATTCCAACAACAGTTTTCACCATCTCCGTTTCCTCAATATGGATCAAATCATCCCACACAACATTACTCAACTACTTATCCATCCACACCTCTTGTAATTACTTATTCGTCAGCACCATATCTAAATGCTTACTCATCCACAGTTCATAAAGATGCTTGTCCACAACCACAATCCATTCCTCAAATTGAATATACTGTCTCCATAGTTAATCAACAAACACATCTTGCTGAATTTCCTTAGATAGACTCTGGTCTAGCAGTTCCTGTGTTTAAGCAAGGAGATGACCCTATTGATGCCATTAACAAAATAATGTCATTTTTGTCTACTGTCGTCACATCTTGTTTCCCAACTACCAATAATTAGCTAAGAAATTCTTCCAATCCAATACAACAAGCAACTATTCATGATGGAAGGGTGACTATTTAACCGATTCAGGGGAGACAAAGTTCATTTGCTTCTGGTACTTTCGAAACAAGGGCTAACATCTTAGAAACAAGAGGGAATAATTCAGGTCAACAAAGGGTTGTGAAGTGTTTTAACTGCCAAGGGGAAGGTTACATGGCAAGACAGTTCCCAAAACCAAAGAGGAAAAGGGATGCTATATGGTTTAGGGATAAAGTTCTTTTGGTTAAAGCACAAGGATCTGGTAAAGTTCTAAATGAGGAGGAATTGACATTTTTGGCAGACCCTGGAGTTGCAAAAGGTCCAGTTACACAAACGGTCATTAAACACGCAGATGATTTGGATACATATGATTCTGATTGTGACAAGATCTCTACAGCCAAAGTAGTTCTTATGGCCAATTTGTCTAGTTACGGATCAGATGTTCTCTCCAAGGTACCAAACTTTGAAAACACTCATAATGATATGTTAAATCAAAGTGTGCAAGAGATGCCGTATTTTGAACAAACTCGTCTTGTGACTTATCCAGAGACTGAGATAACCAGTGATAGCAATATCATTCCTTACTCTCAGTATCTACTTGAAACATAAAATGCAGCTGTTCAGTATATAAATTATTTTGGACAACAAGATTCCATGATATTATCAGTGTTTTAACAACTGTCAAATCTAGTAACTAATTGTAACAAGGTCAATAAGGACAATCTTATAGCCAATGAATCCTTATCTACTAAGCTTGAAAGATACAAAGAACGGGTGAAATTGCTAGAAGAAAGACCAAATGTGGATTTAAGTACTAGAGAAAAGCTTATAATAGATGATATAATTCGGGATAAAAAAGCACAGTTTGCGGATTTTGAAAAGGAAATTAACTCTCTTAAACAAACTCTTTCTGAACAATTAAAGGAATAGGAATCATTAACAATAACATTTAATGTTTTCAAAAACGAATCCAAGGAAAAAGAAGCTAAGAATATTGATAAAGAAATTGCTTTGGAAAAGAAAGTTAAAGAACTGGACAATATTGTTTTGTAAAATGGGTCATTCCGCGGAAACTGTGTAGAAGCTTACGAGAACCACCAGTTTTTCCTATGATTGCAACCTAAACAAAGCTCTTGGTTTACAAATCCATTTATCTAAGAAAGGCTTTAGCATATTAGCTACTTGCTTATGATGGTAGTGTTATTGCTAAGGAAACCAATTGATTTCAATTGCTGATTCTGAATAGACTTTGATGCTTGAGAATATAGTCGATCAAAAAATCTTTTAAGACAAAGTGAATCCTAAAGTTTAGAAAAGAAAAGTTCAACATAGACCAAATTAAATTATACTGAGATTTAATCGATTAATCTGGAAGATTAATGGTAAACAATTTGTCCATAATAAGAACTTTCTGATAACCAACTTTTTCGGTTACAAACTTCACACCCTCATACTCACCAAACAGCATCTTCGCCTGTTCAAAATTGAGCGCTTGGGAACTTCCTAACATAAAAGCCTGGTTACTACAAGCCTTAAAAAGCTTAGAATACCATCTGGCCATTTGACAATGTGGGAAAAAGCAGATCACGTCCTGATGCTTTAACATAGGGAAAAGGGGGTGAACACACTAAAGCTTTTTTTCTAAAAGAGATAATTCTATTTTTAAAGACCTTAAAAGACATATTTAATGTTTTTGATAAAGATCTTTTAATTGAGATAACGGAAGTACAAACAGTTTTTAACCAAATAGAAGCTACTGTTCAACAATATCATGTAGACAAAAAGTGCTTTAAAATTCAGAAGAAACAATTTTTGATTAAAAAAAACGATCGACTCTTGAATCAAATCATTTCTCAAGATATTATGAATATTGAGTGAATTTTTTGTTGGAATAAAAATACTTCTGTGAATATGAAATCTCATTGCTATGAATGATTCTGTGAATTATGTGGAAATGTGCAACAAGTGTCTCGAACTTGAAGCTGAGCTTATCAAACTGATGGTCCTGGTGAAAGTATTTTGAACTCCTTAGCTTGATGTAAGGTTTAGTATCCTTGGATAAATCTAAAGGTACTAAGACTAAAACTTTAAGAGTATGATATAAACTATGCAGAATCTAGTTTATAACACTAAGAAGAATAATAGTAATGTGTGTATGACAAACAGAATTACAACCAAAACAATAAGCTTTAATATATTAATACAAACACTCTTTGATAGTGTTAGGGTTTACAACCTTGAAGCTATGAATACTATGAAAGACTGATGTGATGTGATGATAAAACCATAACCTAAGATCTCCTTTTATACACCAAGTAGTCCTTTACAAGATAACTACAAATCTTCTAAACTTTTACAAGATATTAACATATCTTCTAACTATATAAGATATACACATAATAAGTCCATACATATCATAAAACGCGTTTAACTCTTCATCAGTCCTAATCTTCATGCATCAGTGTTAACTTCTCTTCAGCAGTATTAAGTTAGTACTGGCAGTACTAAGTTGAACCAGCAGTATAAACTTTGTAGAAGCCCTTAATTCCTAACAATCCTCCCATAAACTTATGATTTACCTCCAAATCATCAAGTTTCTTGAATTAAACCTTTTTGAGAGGATTCTTCCAAACACTCTTCTACTTTTCAATATGTGATCTAGTAAATCTGAGAAGTTCAAATGCCATTTCACTTTCATTTTCACCTCTACCTTCCCACTCAGCATTCTTGAAAGCATCTCTTGAGTAATGAGTTATTCTTCCTCTACCAACATATAATAGCAAGCCAAGTAACCTCAGTAATACATGAATTCCACATGAATCAAATAATCTCCAGGTGATCAATATGTAATCCTATTGAGCTTTCCAGACTTCATCATCTTTACTTGGTTCAAACACAGTAATGAGATCTCCCCAAAGTAATCTGTCATATCCTTTTGGGCTTGTAGTCTCAAACCTTTCTTTAACCAGCCTATATAAATCTAACACATCTTGCCTATCAAAATCATCAAGCATCTTTGTAAATATCTTGTAAGATTTAGTACTTCCATTAGCTCTGATGATCTCATAATACATCTTGTCTTTTGATAGAACACGTGTCTTCTAATCAACTATTCGATACTTTGTAGCTAATGATTCAACACTTACAGCTACATCATCTCCAGGAATATATCCAAATGCACTTTAAAGCTCTTCTTTTCTCACATCATCCCCATCTTTTGTCTTTTGAAGAACTTTGTTCACTTTCCTTTTTCACCTTGCTGCTCTTTTCTAGCAAGGTGTTTTCTTATCTACTGCCTCCAACCTTCAGTTCACTGACCTTTTTTCTTATCTCCTTATGCATAGGTACAAAAGGAGTATTACCTGTTTGTAGTTTTGTCAAAAGAGCTTTTAATCTCTTCATAACTCTTTACCCTTTTCTGATTGTTGTTTTATATCCACCCATATTCATTAGGTATGTACACATTCTATTCCTCATCTGAGTTTTGGTGGGTGGTTTACTCCTTTGCTCTGCTGCTCTCTGTACTGCAAAGAACCTTTTCCTTTCTACTATAATCTCCACTAATAGTCTTGATTTTTCTTTAATAGAGTATAGTTCTTGTTCCCTAGCTTAGACTCTTGCAGCTAATTGCTCATCAGCTTCAATCATGGCTTGAATGTTATCGATTTCTTCATAGCTAGCTGCTCTGCTAGCTTCTTCTTGTGCAACTCTTTCTTTTTGCAGTCTTTCAAATTCAGCTTGTTCTTCAACATGGAGTCTAAGAGCATATTCTTCATCACTCTGAATCTGGTCCTTCTTCTTTAATGGCTTCTCTGGTTTAGTCATTAGGGGCTTTTCCCTGTCCGTTTGCTAAAATCTTTGAATACTGGTGGGTGAAATAACCTCTCTTCTTGCAACTTCCATCAGGATTTAAAAGAATACCCTGCTTTTTGGCTTTGGTTTGGTGTGACTTTTTCTTTCCGACACTTCAAGAGATCCACAAGTGCTTCAGCAAGTGTTACATCTATATCTGATTCAGTAGTACTAACTTCTTTAGGAATTGCTCTAGCAGTACTAATTCTTTCACCAGCAGTTGTAACTGGTTCAACAGTAGTAATTGAAATACTTGGTCCTATAAATCCTTCTGGGTATCCATATACACCAGCTCATACATTAAGATTCTCATCACATCCTCTACTGAGTCTGGCACCCATTTGAACTAGAGGTAAATTCCCTTACTCACAATCTGAGCAATTCATCCTCCTTGTTTTAAGAAGGATCTTCCAGGTCATCTTCATCATCTGAAATAACAAGTTTGACCTTTCTTCTAGCTTTGATTGACTTTACTTTGTGCTCTAACTTTTTCACCATCATTATGAGCTTAGTATAAGCATCACCATATGTTTGTTTTATCTACTTTAAGCCAGATTCCAAACTTTTCACTTTCTTAGATAATGAGGTACAAAGAAAACATCAATTCATTCAGTTGTCTAAAAACTACTCCTCAATCACCTTCTAAGTGATGAACCCTAGGAGAGGTGAATCGATGTGCATTTGAGTAGTCCTCGTCAGCAACATGGGTTAGTTTGGCATAAGATTGGATGAAGATTGAGGTGGTTATGAGGTGGAGGAAGCACTAGTGGGTGTGTGATGAGACTCAACTCGGATTTTTGATCCTTCACCCTATAAAGTCTGACCCTAAATAAGCATTATTTGAAACAATAGAGTGTCCACCCTAGTATATCCCTTGGAAGCTCTTTTTATATTGTTAAACAGTTTTTGAGTAAGGGTAGGAGCAATATAAATTCTTTTATGGGGTAGAAGCAATCTCTTGTGCTTGTTAAAAAAGATTTGTATAAATCTTGGATACATTAAAAACTTTGTCTTACTGTCCAAGTTTTTCACCATGGCCTCAAAAATCAATTTGGAAAAATTAAAGGTTTTGTTTGTGGCCAAGCAAATTATAGTAGTTGCTATATTGTTACTAAACTGTTTCCAAGCAGTTTTCTTAGAACTTAAGCAGTGAAAGATGGTATGAATTAAAAATTTCCACTGAGGGGAAAAGTGTCCCTTTTTAAAAGGATGTTATGCCTTAAAAAATTACTTGCAGTAGAGAAAACAATTAATCAATATGAAACCCTTCACTACTCTGTACTTCTGTATGTAGAGGCAATCATGAATGTGCTTGTCGCAAAATCTAAATTCGCCATTTTGATGTAAAAGAAAGTGATAATTAAGGTTCCTGTATATGATCGTAGATTGAAGAGATGTGTGTTTGATAGAGGTAATTGAATAAGAGAAAGTATATAAGGTTTTTTAATCGACCGGACTAGAATACAATTTGAGTACTTATCTTTGAATATAATCTTAAAATGTTATAGAAAGAATCATGAATTTCTCCAATTAGTCAACCCATAGAAACGAATAGTTGGCGGAAACTCCGCAACGGCATATTTAGTGAAGGAAATTATGGTATCTCCAACATTACTAACGTCCACTCCAGCAGTACTAATTTTAGCCTAACAGTACTAATTTTAAGCCTAGCAGTACTAAAACATGGCTAGCAGTACTAAGTAATGCCCAACAATACTAACTTTGAAATACTAGTTTTAACCTCAATTTCATCGAAAAAGCATTTCCATCACCAATTTTGACTCTCACAATCTATCTTTCTGTTTTTTTTTATCACTTTTTCTCCTCATTTCTTTCTTAACTCAAATCACTCTTTCTGTTTTTATTTCATACATCTCTCTTTCTATTTTTCATCTCACTAATTCTATCTTTTCTTTTTTCTGTTACCATTCAGGCCTATATTTGTTACAATGTCATCAATTCCTTATTTCATTACCGTCCTCCCCCTTCTAAGTTGGGTTAACTGTTGAGTAGAGGTGATTATAGGACTATTTAGAAATGGCAGCCTAAACCTAGTTTGAGCATCTGCAACCCCAATAGGTTACTTGGCAACTTGGGACCTACTACCATGTAACCAGTTCCCTAAGACTTGGGCTCATAAGAGTTGTTGCCATGGATCAGGTCCTATTACTGTTACCATACAGACCTGCCCAGCAGTACTAATTTTAGTCTAACAGTACTAAGTAATACTCAGCAATACTAAGTTTAGACTAACAGTACTAAGTAGTTCCCGGCATTACTCAGAAATGCCTAGTAGTATTAACTTTTAAGGTACTAGTTTTAACCTCAATTCCATTCCAAAAGGCATTTCCATCATCAATGTTGATTCCCATAAGCTCTCTTTTTGTTTTTAAGCTCATTATATCTCTCAATTATTTTGCTCACTGAATCACTCTATCTGTTTTTGTGTTCTCTTAATTCTTTTAAGCTTACTTTTTCTCTCTGTCTGTTTTTATTTTCTCTTAAATCTCACAATATTTATTATAACAGCAGTAGTAATTATACATACCAGTACTAACTTGAATGTCATCATCAGCTATTGTTCCATTTCATGTCAAGCATAATCCACTGCATCTTGACATTTATTAACCTCCCCTCAATCAATGCTTCAGGGGTTAAGCATTCCAATATTGGCAGTTAGATATTGAAATCTGCCAACATTAAATGCTTTTATGAGCAATTATGCAACATTGTGATCTGTATGTATCTTAATTACTTGTATAAGCCTCTTCTCATAAGAATCTCTGATGAAATGGTGCCTTATTTTAATGTGCTTAGTTTTAGAATAAAACACTAGATTCTTCACAATACATATGGTGCTTTCATCATTAATGTAAATTTTGGTGTTCATGAAATTAAACCCATAATCAAGCATCTAATTTTGGATCCATAACACCTGTCCACAACAATTCGCAGCAGCAACATACTCTGCTTCAGTAGTGGAGTTGGCAACTATAGTTTGCTTTTTACATTGCCAAGAAATCAACCTTTTGCCAAGAAATTAACAACCTCCTGTGTTGATTTCCTGTCAAGACTAGCTCCAGCATAATCACTATCTGAAAAAGCTTCCAAGTCAAATGGTGAATCCCTAAGATACCAAAGGCACAATTTGGGTTGACCTTTCAAGTATCTAAAGATCCTCTTCACAACATGAAGATGTGAGACTTTAGGTGTAACTTGGAATCTAGCACAAGCACAAACAACAAACATTATGTCAGGCTTAGAAGATGTTAAGTACATCAATGATCCAATCATTGATCTGTATAAGTAAACATCTACATCCTCAGCTTCTTCATTTTTGAGCAATGTCTTGTTAGTTTCTATTAGAGTGCTTGCTGTTGGGAATTAAACTAATTATACTTAGTACAGCTCATAAGTTACAACTACCAGTATTAACCAGTTAACACTGCTAGAGTAAGTTAGTACTGCCAGTACTAACTTAAGACTGTTGAAGGACTTAAGACTGCTGGTTATAGAGTTACTACTGCTGGTTTAAGATTAATGCTGCTGCTGAAGTTAATGCTGATTAGTCAAATAGAAGACTGAAGTTAATGTTGCTGCTGAAGTTAATGCTGATTAGTCAAATAGAAGACTGAAGTTAATGTTGCTGCTGAAGTTAATGCTGATTAGTCAAATAGAAGACTGAAGTTAATACTAATTAATTGAAATTAATGCTGGTTAGTTAAACAGAAGACTAAAGTTAATGATGATTGAAGAGTTTAATGCTGATTGAGAATTTGACTAAATATTTTAGAAAGTATTAAATACTTAGTCATTGTATTTAATACATTTGACTAAATACTTAGGAAAGTATTGTAAGCCCATTAGGACTCTTGGTGTATAAAAGGAGATCCTAAGGCATCTAGTTTAGTATCTCATCAGCATACACATATCATCATTTTTCAATATCTCAATAGTAGTTTTCCATAGAATTCGTAGCTTCAAGGTTGTAAACCCTATCACTAAGTTAGAGTGATCGTATTAATATATTGAAGCGTGTTGTGTTATATCTTTGTGTCAATCATAATTCACTGTTTGATTGAATATACTTCTTAGTGATATAAGCTAGATTCCGCATAGCTTATATCATTCAAATCAAAGTTTCATTCTTAGTATTTTTAGATTAATCTAAGGGTACTAAACCTTACAAGCTAATGAGTTAAAAATCTATTCATTGGGATCAACAAGTGGTATTAGAGCTTATTGTGAAGCTTTGAATAAGAAAAAGAGCATCATATAAACTTTGCATTAATGGCATATACATCTTTAAAAAGTTCTTCCATTTTAGATTCTAAGGTAGATTCTTGTTCTAAATCATGTGTTAAAGCTTATGCTACTCTCAAAGAACAATATGACAGTTTATCTTCAGATTACAAAAAGTCTCAATTTAATTTAGTATCTTATAAAGCCGGTTTATAGTCTGTAGAAGATAGACTAGTACACTATAAGAAAAATGAGGCTGTGTTTGAAGAAAGCATAAATGTTTTAAAACTTGAAGTTAGACTAAGAGATAATGCCTTAGTTGAATACAAAACGAAATGGGAAAAAGCATAAAAAAAAAAGAAAGAGACAATACAACAGACATTAAAAAGTTTCAAAATACATCAAGTCTCAAATGATTAAAAAAATGGAAAGTCAAGTATTTGAACAAGTTTAAACAAGAACTATGAAATATAGTAACACTCACTACACTCTCCTGCAGTATAAAGTTTTTTTTTATCTGATAAGTCTGGATCAGATAAGGGATATCATTCAGTTCCCCCACCTATAATAGGGAATTTCATACCTCGCAAACTTGATCTAACATTGATGGATAATAGTTGAAGTGAAACTTAATGTTACTACTGTGTAACACCTAGAATGGAAAAGACAGTTGAAAATAGGGTGTGTTCAACACAGTATGTAACTAATACTGTTAGGAAGAGTGTTGTGTCCTCCTCAATTAATGAGGAGTGGTGGGTAGATGTTAAGAAGAAAACTGTTTTTTCCTAATGTTTCTAAAATAGAATTTGTTGGACCTAAACAACCAGAAAAACCAGTTAGGAAACCAGTGAAGTATGCTAAAATGTACAGGTCACAAAGGCCTAGGGAAAATCAAAGGAACTGGAATAATCAGAAGTCCCAATAGCTAGGAAGTGACTTTGTGATGATCAAAGAAAGCCTGCTATGTATGTGGAAGTATTGAACACCTGCAGTATACCTGCAAACACAAGAGACATGTTAATGATCAAAAACAAGTTAAACCAGTGTGGAACAACTCAAAGAGGGTAAATCATCACTATTTAACAAGAATAACTCACCCCAATCCAAAAAGAAATATGATTCCACAAGCTATTTTGATAAGGCCTGGGAGAAAAACAATTAATGCTGCTAAGCCAAAAGCAGTACATAATGCTGTTAAGGCTTCGGCATGTTAGGTTTGGAAGCCAAAGAATAGAGCAATAGATCATGTCTCCAAATATAACAATGCATCAATCACTTTGAAAAGATTTGATTACATTGATGCAGAAGGAAGATTTAAGTTTGTGATGGCTTGGGTTCCTATAAGAAGATGATTTGGAGGATCCTTCCAAATAGGGGAGGAAAAATGCTAAAATTATTGAAGATCACTGTGGTTCAGATGTATGCACAGACTCAAGGGAGGCATGAGCATGATCAAGAATTTGATGCAGAAATTACTACTGTTGGTGCAGAAGTTGATGATATTGCTACTGAAACTTAAGTGTACATCAGAAAGAGTGCAGCAAAGACAAAAGATAAAGAAGAAAGTTATAGGATTTCCAGAGCAGAAGGTTTAATTCAAGAACTTCTTCAAAAGATATTCATGAAGGCTAAAAGATCAAGAAGATGAAGTGTTTGAAAGAATCCTCTTAAAACAGAAAGTTTAATTCAAGAAACTTGATGATTTAAAGGTAAATCACAAGTTTAGGGGAGGATTGTTGGGAATTAAACTTATCATACTTAGTACTGCTCACAAGTTACAACTGGTAAGTTAGTAATGCCAGTACTAACTTAAGACTATTAAAGGACTTAAGACTGCTGGTTATAGAGTTACTACTGATGGTTCAAGATTAATGCTGCTGTTGAAGTTAATGCTGATTAGTCAAATAAAAGACTGAAGTTAATGCTGCTGCTGAAGTTAATGCTGATTAGTCAAATAGAAGACTAAAGTTAATGCTAATTAACTAAAATTAATGCTAATTAGTTAAACAGAAGACTCCGGATGCTCAAAGCATATGATCGGAGATCGCTCTCAACTCACCAATTATGTTTATAAGTTTCTCGGTACTGTCAAGTTTGGTAACGACCAGATTGAAAAGATTATGAGGTATGTGATTATTAGATAGGTAATGTCATAATTATAAGTGTTTATTATGTGGAAGGACTAGGACACACTCTATTCTCCATTGGTCAATCTTGCGACTCAGATCTTGAAGTAGCTTTCAGAAAACTCACATGTTTTGTTCATAATCTGGAAGGTGTTGATTTACTCTCAGGATCTCAGGAAACCAACCTTTACACATTGTCAATTTGGGATATGATGGCGTCTTCTCTAACTTGTCTCTTGTCTAAAGCCTCAAAGACCAAATCTTGGTTATGGCACCGACGATTGTCGCATTTGAACATTGGTGCTATTAATCATTTAGCTAAAAATGGTCTTGTACGAGGTCTTCCCAAATAAAAATTTCAAAAAGATCATTTATGTTTGGCATGTGCAATAGGGAAAAGCAAGAAACAATCATGTAAACCTAAATCTAAAGACACCAATAAGGAAAAACTATATCTTCTGCACATGGAACTTTGTAGGCCTATGCGTGATGCAAGTATAAATGGGAAAAAGTACATCCTCGTCATTGTGAATTATTACTCTCGGTTCACATGGTGAAGTTTCTAGCTTCAAAGGATGAAGCTCCTGATTTCATAATCAAGTTTTTCAAAATGATACAAGTTAGATTGAATGCAACTATCAGGAACATTCATACAGATAATGAAACTGAGTTTATCAATCAAACTCTGCTTAGCTATTATGAGAGTGTTGGTATCTCTCATGAAACATCAGTTGCGCGCACTTCACAACAAAATGGTATCGTTGAAAGGCGAAATAGTACTCTTGTTGAAGCCGCTCAAACAATGTTAATCTACGCAAAAGCTCCTTTATTTCTATGGGCTGAGGCAGTCACTACCCCATGTTACACCCAAAATCGATCCATTACACGACGTCATAATAAAAAAACTCCTTATGAGCTCTTACATGAAAGAAAACCCGATGTATCTTACCTTCATGTCTTTGGTGCACTTTGCTATCTAAACAATGATAGTGAGGATTTCGGCAAACTTTAAGCTAAAGCTGATATAGACATTTTCATTAGATATGCACCCAAGAAGAAAGCTTATTGTATCTAAAACTGACGTACCAAAAAAATCATTGAAACTAACCATGTCGATTTTGATGAGCTGACGGCAATGGCTTCTAAACAACTCGGTTTAAGACCCGGGCTTCAATTAATGACTCATGCATCATCTAGTTCAAGACTCGTTTCAAACCTTATTCCTCAACAACCTTGTAATCCATCACAAAGAGATGATTGGGATAGTTTTTTTTCCAACCTATGTTCAATAAATACTTTAATCCTCTAACAATTGTTGTCTTTCCAGTTCCAGTTGCTGCTGCACCAAGAGCTGTTGTTTTAGCTGATTAACCTGTGTCTACGCCAATTGACCAAGATGCTCCATCAACAAGTATCCCATCAACACAAGATCAAGAACATTCTCCAATTATGTCTTAAGGTTTTAAAGAATCACCAAAACACCACATTTTCATGATGATCCACTTCATGAATCTCTTCATGAAGACTCGACTTCTCAAGGATCATCATCTAATGTGAGACTTACCCATACTCCATTCAAATCACTCGGTAGATAGACTAAGGATCATCTAATAGCAAATGTAATCGGAGATCCTTCTCGCTATGTCTTTACGAGAAAGCAACTTTAGACTGACGCCATGTGGTGTTACTTTGATGCCTTCCTAACTTCTGTAGAACCAAAGAACTTTAAACAAGCAATGACCAAACCATCATGGATCAATGCAATGCAAAAAGAAATTCATGAATTTGAAAGACTAGAAGTATGGGAATTGGTGCCGTGTCCAGGTAAAGTCATGTTGATCAAACTAAAGTGGATTTATAAGGTCAAAACTGAAGAATTTGGCGGGGTACTCAAGAACAAGGCTAGATTAGTTGTTCAAGGATTCAGGCAAGAGGAAGGACTTAATTTCGAGGAATCATTTGCACCGGTTGCTAGAATAGAGGCCATCCGTATCTTTGTAGCAAATGCCACCAACAAGAATATGATGAACTTTCAAATGGACGTCAAAAATGCTTTCTTAAATGGCGAGCTCAAAGAAGAGGTCTACATTTCTCAATCAGAAGGATTTGTTGACCAGGACAACCCATCGCATGTGTACAAGCTCAAAAAGGTCCTCTATGGTCTCAAACAAACATCACGTGCATGGTACGACATGCTGTCAAGTTTTTACATTTCACAACATTTCTCTAAAGGTGTAGTTGATCCAACACTCTTCACACAGAAAGCAAGAAACGACTTATTACTGGTACAAATTTATGTTGACGATATTATATTTGCATCCACTAATACTACTACATGTAATAAGTTTGCTAATCTGATGACCACTAAGTTCAAGATGTTGATGATGGGGCAGAAGTCATTCTTTTTAGGATTACAAACATCTCAAAGTCCTAGAGGCATCTTTATAAACCAATCAAAATATGCTTCTGAAATTGTTAAAAAATATGGTTTGCTAACTATTAATTCTGTAGACATACCTATGGTTAAAAAGAATAAACTAAATGAAGATCTACAGGGGAAACAAGTTGATGCTACACTTTACCATGGCATGATTGGATCCCTCATGTATCTGACATCTAGTAGACTTGACCTTATTCATGCAGTCTGCTTATGTGCTCTGTATCAGGCAAAGCCTATCAAAAAGCTCCTACATATGGTTAAATGGATCTTTTGATACCTTAAGGGAACCATTAAAATGGGTCTCTGATACTCGAAGGATACCGATATGTCTCTAACAGCATATTCAGACGTAGATCACGCGAGGTGTCAAGACACTAGATGTAGTACATCAGGAAGCGCCCAATTCTTATATGACAAACTTGTTAGCTGGTCTTCCAAGAAGCAAAATAGCACTGTGATCTCGAGTACAGAGGCTGAATATATTGGGTGTTGTGCTCAAATCCTTTGGATTAGCTAACAGATTATGGCTTTCAATTCAATAAGATTCCTCTATACTGCGACAACAAAAGTGCGCTTGCTTTATGCTGCAACAATGTTCAACACTCAATAGCTAAGCACATCGATGTACGCTACCATTTTATAAAAAAGCAGGTAGAGAATGGAATTGTGGAACTTTACTTTGTTTGAATGAAATATCAATTGGCTGACATCTTCACCAAACCCTTACCAAGAGAAAGATTCAATTTCTTGATCGAAAAGCTCGGTATGAGAAGCATGTCTCCGAAAACGCTAAAACGTCTGACAGAGGAAGAGGACGAGTAAGGGTGGTTGCTCGCGGTATATCCTATGTATTATATCTATATAAGAAAACACAAAAACCCAAAAAGATTTTTCATTTTATATAAACTTTTCAAAAAAAATAATAAATAAATAAATAAAAATTAAAAAAATCAAAAAAATATAAAAATATGTATCTCTGGCATGTCTTCTGAATATCGATAACATTTACGGCCTTAGAAATGTCATTTAATAATGATACGAGGCTGTAAATAAAGTTCGAGCAGAAGTTTGAAAAGCTTTTAAACATGCCAAAATGGCTTGCTATTAATTCAGATAGCAACCCGGTTGTTAGGAATTAAAAGTCTTTACACTTAGTATTGTCAAGCCTAAAAGTTTGTACTGCTCAGATTATAACTACCAGTACTAAATGATTAGTACTACTAGTGTAAAAGTTAGTACTGCTAGTACTAACTTAATACTGCTAAAGAGATCTTAATACTGCTGAAGACTTAAGACTGCCAGAAGAAGATAATGACTGCATAAAGATAAAGACGTGTGAAGAGATATGTATGGACTTATTCAAAGTGTATATCTTATAAAGTTAGAAAGATATGTATATGATTAGAATTATAGAAGATCTTGAGTATCTTCAAAGATTTGTAGTTATCTTGTAAAGGACTCCTTGGTGTATAAAAGGAGATCCTAGGTTATGGTTAACTGATATAGATATTCATAGAGTTGCATGCATAGCTTCAAGGTTGTAAACCCTAGTACTAGACAGAGTACTCGTATTATTCATCATAATAATATTGAAGCTTTTTGGTTATATCATTGTTCATTCAAGTTTACTGTTTCATTGATATTTCTTCTAAGTATTAAAGAGTAGATTCCGCATACTCTTTAGTATTCACAAAGTTTCTACCATTGTTGTTTTGGATTTATCCAAAGTAACATAATCTTTACAAGCTAAAGAATAGATCTTGAGTTGGGATCAACAAGTGGTATCAGAGCTTGTGTTATGAAACTTTGATCTAGAAGAAACAAACAAGAACTCTTAATTCACACAAATAGATGGATCTAGAAACTGCCCAAACCAATGCTACTGCAAAGTTGCCCATTCTCAAACAAGGTGAATATGAGATATGGAGACTAAGAATAGAGCAATACTTTCAAGTTCAAGACCATGCTCTATGGAATGTCATAGAGAATGGCAACTCTTTCAAACCAACAGCACGAACAACAGCAAATGCTGATGGTACTTCTACTTCAATGATACCAAGTCCTGTTACCACTAAAGAGAAGGCCCAAAAGAAGAATAATGTAAAAGCAAGAAGTATGTTGCTGATGGCACTTCCCAATGAACATCAACTGACATTCAATCAATACAAGGATGCCAAGACTTTGTTTGATGCCACAAACAAAAGACACTTCTGAAGCAGATGTATGAGAACTTCAATGCTCCAAGCACAGAGTCACTTGACTCTATTTTTAACAGGCTTTAGAAATTTTTTAGCCAGTTGGTCATCTTGGCTCGTGAAATTTCTCTCCAAGAAGATTCAACTTAAACAATTTTTGAGAAGTCCTGCCTTCTGAAGGAACACTCACTGTAGTCTGGTCTGGAGGAATAAATCAGATCTTGACACAATGAGCATTGATGATCTCTACAACAACTTCAAGATTGTTGAACAAGAGGTCAAAAGAACTGTAACATCAAGCTCAAACTCAAACTCAAGCTCTCAGAACATGGCCTTTGTGTCATCTCCTAACAGTACCAATGAAGTTAATACTGCCAATGTTCAAGTTAGTACTGCTAACTCTCCTGTTAGTACTGCTGATACTCCAGATAGTACTGCTAACTTAAGTGATGCCACTGTCTATGCGTTTTTGGCAAATCAACCAAACGGGTCTCAACTTGTTCATGAAGACCTTGAACAAATCCATGAAGATGACCTAGAAGAAATGGATTTGAAGTGGCAGTTAGCTTTACTGAGCATGAGAGCAAGAAGGTATTTCTAGAGAACTGGTAAGAAGATCACTATCAATGGGAGTGATACTGCTGGATATGACAAGTCTAAGGTAGAATGTTTCAACTGTCATAAGATGGGACATTTTGCAAGGGAATGCAGAGGTCCTAGGAATCAAGATAATAGGAACAGGAATCAAGACAGCTCAAGAAGGACTGTGAATGTGGAAGAAACTTCTTCCAAAGCTATGGTGGCTATTGATGGAGCTGGTTTTGATTGGAGCTTTATGGCAGATGAGGAAGTACCTACCAACATGGCTCTTATGGCTTTCTCAGACTCAGAGGTACATAATGACAAAACTTGTACTAACACCTGTCTTAAAAGCTTTGAAACTCTTAAAACTTAATATGATAATTTAAGAATAGAGTTTAATAAATCTGAGTTTAATCTAGCTACCTATAAAAGAGGTTTAGCATCTGTAGAAGAACAACTTGTCTTTTACAAGAAAAATGAGGTTATGTTTTGTGACCAAATTGTTGGTTCTAAAGAGTTACCTCATTAAAGACTCAGAATATCAATGCTCTTAAGAGTGAGATAGTGAAGCTTAGAAAGAAAAAGAGAGCATCAGATAATATTGACAAATATGAAATGCTTCTAACGAGCTTTAGATAATTATAGGGAGTCAAATATCTGATAACAGTAGAAAAAGGTGTGGGGTTATATAAGCTATAATGTTGTTTCCACCCTTCCACCTAACAGGCTTATTTTGCAATCCCAACTTTAGATTTGTCCAACTATGGTCTTGAGGAGTTCCAACAACCTGAGTTTGAAGGCTATGGACCTAAGGCCAGTAAGAGTGTCTGTAAAGATACCTCTAATGAGGTTAAGAAAACTCCTGATGCCCCATTGGGTGAGAAGTTGGTGTCAAAAAAAGATAAGCAAACTGTTTTTCCTACTAAGATAGAATCTGCTAAACAACAAGAAAAACCAGCTAGGAAACCAGTTAAGTATGCAGAGATGTACAGATCACAAAAACCTAGGGGGAATCAAAGAAACTAGAATAATCTTAAATCCCAACAGCTAGGAGGTGATTTTGTGATGTATAATAAAGCATGTTTTGTTTGTGGAAGCTTTGACCATGTGCAGGCTCACTGCAATTACCATCAAAGGGAAGGGATGGTAAATGGGAATAATTTATACACAGGTGGTGAATTATAACTATTCTGCTAAAAAGGCTCATCCTAACTCTCACAGGAACATGACTCCCAGAGCAGTTTTAATGAAAACTGGCCTAAAACCACTTAATACTGCTAGGCCTGTTAATACTGCTCATCCCAAAACTACAGTTTATAGTGCTAGACCAATGTCATGTTTTTCAAAATTAGCACAATCAACTGTAAAGAGGCCCTATCAATCAAGAACAACATTAACTAACAAAAACTTTAACCAAAAAGTTAATACTGCTAAGGAAAAAGTTTATACTGCTAAGCCAAAAGCAGTTAATACTGCTAGGCCAACTTCAGCAGTAGTTAATGCTGTCAGGGCAAATCAGGTTAATGCTGTTAAGGCCTCAGCATGTTGGGTTTGGAGACCTACCAAACTTAACAGTGCATCAATTACTTTCAAGAGACAAAATTATATTGATGCACGAGGCAGATCCAAGTCAGTGATGGCTTGGGTCCCCAAAGGAAACTAATTTCCTTATCTTTATGTGCAGGGTCATTCACAAAAAGAAGATCAAGGATATGTTGATAGTGGATGCTCTAGGCACATGACAGGCAACATGTCCTATCTCTCAGACTTTAAGGAATTTGATGGAGGATATGTTACCTTTAGGGGAGGAGCCAGAGGAGGAAGAATTACTGGTAAAGGAACTCATAAAATAGGTAAGCTTGATTTTAAGGATGTGTACTTTGTCAAGGAGTTATTATTTAACCTTTTTAGTGTCTCACAGATGTGTGACAAAAAGAACAGTGTTCTTTTTACTGACACTGCGTGTTTTGTTCTGTCTCCTGATTCTAAGTTACCTGATGAAAGTCAGGTTTTACTTAAAGTTCCTAGATAGAACAACATGTACAGTGTTGATATGAAAAATATTATTCCTAAAGAGAGCTTAACCTGTCTTGTTGCAAAGGCCACACTTAATGAAACAATGCTATGGCATAAGAGGCTTGGTCATATAAACTTTAAAACTATAAATAAACTTGTTAAGGATAATCTTGTGAGGGGATTACCTACAAAACATTTTAAAATGACCAAACTTGTGTTGCTTACCCGTAAGGGAAAGCAACACAAAGCCTCTTGTAAGTCCAAGATCCAGAACTCTATTACTCAGCCTTTATTCATGTTGCATATGGACTTATTTGGTCCAACTTTTGTAAGCAGCTTAATGAATAAGAAATATTATCTTGTAGTCACTGATGATTATAGCAGATTCACATGGGTTTTCTTTTTAGCCTCTAAGGATGAGACTAGTGGCATCCTTAAGAACTTTATAACTGAGATAGAAAATCTAGTTGATAAGAAAGTAAAAATAATCATATGTGACAATGGGACAGAGTTTAAGAATAGAGTTATGAGTAAGTTTTGTGAAAAGAAAGGCATTAAGAGGGAATTTAGTGTAGCTAGAACTCCTCCGCAAAATGGTGTTGCTGAAAGGAGAAATAGGACACTAATTGAGGCTGCTAGAACCATGTTAGCTGACTCTAAGTTACCTACTACATTTTGGGCTGAAGTAGTTAATACTACTTGCTATGTGCAGAATAGGGTAATTATAGTTAAGCCTCATAACAAGACCCCTTATGAATTGTTTAGAGGTAGAACTCCTGCTCTAAGCTTCATAAGACTATTTGGGTGTTATGTTACCATCCTTAATACCTTAGATCATCTTGGCAAGTTTGATGGAAAATCTGATGATGGTTTCTTTGTTGGATACTCATTGACTAGTAAGGCTTTTAGAGTATACAACATTAGAACCAGGAAAGTAGAAGAAAACTTGCACATTAGGTTCTTGGAGAATAAACCTATTGTTACAGGTGATGGTCCAAAGTGGCTGTTTGATATTGATAGTCTAACAAAATCAATGAATTATATGCCAGTTGTTGCAGGTACAAACTCTAATGATTTTGTAGGTTCAAAAGAAAGTAATGGTGCAGGTCACACTAGCAAGGAGACTGAATTTAGCCAAGACTACATTGTGATGCCACTGTGGAAAGATGGTTCAATGTTTGATTCTACTTCAAAGAATTCTAGTGATGATGAACCACAACCTTTTAGTAATGCTGAAAAGAAGGATGATGAAGGTGTAAGTAAAGCAAGTGGATTTAGTGATCAAGAGAAACCTGAGAGCAGTACTCCAAATATTAATACTGCTGGGCTAAGTATTAATACTGCTAGTGCAAATATTTAAAATTGGCAGTCTAAATATAAATACTGTTAGTCCAATAGTTATTACTACAAGGTCAAATCGCTCTCAAAATGAACCTGACATGTTTTCTTTGGGAAGAAGTGCTAAACTTGAAGCCACATATGCTAATTTATTTAGTGATGAAACAGAAATGGATATGAGCAACCTTACTACCTCATATCAAGTTCCTACTACTCCAAATACAAGAATCCATAAAGATCATTCACTTGATCATGTGATTAGTGATATACAATCTGGTGTACAGACAAGGGGAATGAAAAAGAATACAAATGAACATGGGTTCATTAGTGCTGTTTATGAAGGGAAAACTCATGAAGACCTTCATACTTGTCTATTTGCTTGTTTCCTATCCCAGGAAGAACCAATAAGAATTGCCAAAGCTCTAAGTGATCCAACTTGGGTAGAAGCAATGCAGGAGGAGCTTTTACAGTTTAAACTACAAAAGGTTTGGATACTAGTGGATTTGCCTAAAGGTAAGAGAGCTATTGGTACAAAATGGATATTCAGGAATGATTTGTAAATTTTATAATACACGTAATAATAAAATATAATATAATAGAAAATTTACCAAACTTCCCTTGAGAACTAAGGAAGAAAGGAAAATTCTCACAATTATATATAATATAATACGTATATTAACCGGGAAATATGATTCCCGGGTCGTTATTCCCCAACGATTTATGAAATTGAGACCACGTTTGTTGTTTGGACAATGATATGAATTGGTTCAGAGATGATTTGTTTTCTAAAATCCTAAAATTGAGCAAATTAAAGGACAATTAAACCTAACTTTAATAATGGGAAATTAAACCTTAACTAAAAACGCAAATCGGGAACCCTAAAAAACCTAAATTTCCAAAATTAAACCTAAAATGAAATTTTCTCTTTTAATAGA
>BQNB010009513.1:0-17348 GCA_026074375.1 Tanacetum coccineum | reverse complement strand
TTTTTTTTCTTTTCAAAAAATACTGATGTTATGCAAAAATTCCTCAATTCTTTGACTAATAAAAAGTCAAACAGCAGACCTGGAAGCTCAAAAAGATAACTTGCATCTAATAAACAAAAGGAAACTAGAGATGGCAACCTTGACTTATTTAATTACTAATAGGTAGATTTAGGTTATAGATTATTCCTAACGAGTCAAATAGGGTGGAGGTGCTGAATGGGATGAAAGTTGCCTAAAGTGTATTCTTAGAGCTTTACAGTTTCCTGAATTCTTTTTGTTTGAAACAGCTAGAGTATTGTAGTTATAGCATAGTTTCCTGATGAGTGATACCTGGTTGGACAACATTTCAGCGACATGGCAACAAAAACTCTTTCCAGTTCCCTGAACAAATGTTGGTGAATTCTTCAGCAGTTGAAAAAAAGTAACCAAGAGAGTATGTGGATTGTGCTGATTCTATAAAGAAAGTTAAAAGATAGCATACCTCTTCAATGCTGAACCCTTATAAAATTTTAGAATTACAGTGAAAACCATATCATATAAATTCGACTGCACCAAAAGCTCAACCAAGTTTGGAGGAGGTTTCTCAATCCCTGAAAGAGTACAACAGCCTACATTAAATGGCATCTAAACAAGATATATTAAATGAAACACTATTCTTGAAGAACATAGAATCATTGTTTGCATACTTTGGTGAGACTAAAAAAAGTCCATTAATACTGTATTGAATACTAAGAATTTTAGGACAACAAGATGAGGAATGGTTGGTACCTGTAAATGTCCAATTAACATTCGCCAGAGAGAGCAAATGTTCCGCAGACGTCAATACAAACTCATTTTCAAGCCTTTCTATATCCATGCAGGATTCCAGTTTTTGACTAGGGAAATCATCATTAGCTTCTGCATAGAAAAAAGACACAAATAAATGTCATAATGTCACTATAAGTGAAGGTAAAAAGTGAACAAGGGCTTAAAAGTCTTGAACAATTACCCTCCTCTGAAATTGTTATTCTAGCCTTTTTACTTGGATATAATTCTTTTAGAATAGACTTTTCTTGATTCACTGGATCAATCCATGCAGAGGATGGTTGAACAAGATGCAATGCATTTATAGTGGCAGAGAGGCAGTTTAATCTTTCTTGCAGAACCAATGATCTGACTTGGTAATCTTTTGAAGCTGTTTCACTTTTCAATTGGGCTGAATGGAGATACATATAACTAGCGGCCTTACGCCAGTTATGTCGATGCATCTCAAATGCATATAACAATTTATAAGGGTTGGGTTTTACTGAAACATCTGAGCGTTCTGCCTGCACAATATAATTAGAAATCATTAATAATTTAAGAAACATTTTGTAGTACAACAGTCATTATACTGTCTAGTGGAGATGGTGTACAGGGGTAACGGGTCAAACAGAATTTAGGCCAAAACAGGGTTTGACTCGAAACACTTATTGCCAATAATTTTATTTTTCACAAGTAACGAGTGTCAAAATGATTTACAAAAGCTATATTATTCTAATAATAATGTAAGTTTTGAATGACAAAATTTAGGATTTTTATGCGTTTAACACTAGTAACTTTTTAACCACTTCATTTTTAGTTATTGATTTCTATTTTACCCCACCTTAATTACCCATTCAAAAGCAGATGGGCTAAATTACAACGTCTATATTACTCTAAAATAAATGCTACACACCTTCCATACAAGTTCCTGCTCCACCTTCTCAGCTAAACCAATAAAAGGTAATTGGCCATCGCAAAGAATCTGCAACAAAAAAAACAAACTCAAGCTTTTGTTCTTTTCAAGAATATGGTGATTCAAAAAACAAATGAAAATATAATAATAAACAGTCAGAGAAAGTTACCTTAATCTCACCACGCTCATAAAGAACGATGATAAAACGCCTCAGGCAAATGTATTTGCTTTCTTCATCTGGGTTCGAAATTATTGCACAATATGCATCATGGTAAAAGCTCAAATCAAGTGTGAATTTAAATACATTAGCCCAAAGTCTCCCTTTAACTATAGTTGGTGATTCATTGAGAAAATCGGCCCCTGAATATGTATCTTTAAGGCCCAAAACTTCATCGACTTGTTCAAGAGCAGCAAGAGCGAATTGGCAGGCACCTAAACTCATATTATATCGCTCAAATATCTGCATTGCCCATTGATAATAGTGAAGCTTCCAAGCTGTAGGCGAGACATGTTCAGCTGCAGACAAGTACAACATAAGAACTACAATGTAAGATGAATTTCTATCTTTGTTTCAAATTTCCAGATAGACTTACAGATACCAAGGTGAGGCAATCCAGATTCATATGGCAAACTCTGTAACGTCTTTGAAGCCTCGTCTAAAGATGCAGCTCTAGAGAGACAATAAACAAGAAAACACATCAGATCCTCCCTGAGATTGGAGAAATCAAGTAGTAATATTACAATTAAAATACGAGCTTTTATATACACAGTTACACACACATAGACACACAATACAGTCAGAGATTAGTTATATGTATAATGTTCCGTGTCACTCTCAGTGTTATATGTATGACTTTGTATTGTGTGTCTATGTCTGTATATATATAACTATACTCTGCATCATTGAAAAATTATGATATTCAACACTGAGAGCGACACAAAACATTATACATACCTCCAAGATGTTACAGAACAATGTACATACATGAAACAAGATAACTTCCAAGAATAAAGATCATTTGAAAAATCCAAGAACGAAACACTAGGAGATGTTGCGACATTATACATACCTAAAAAAGCAGGAAATAGCTTCACTAACTTTCTTCTCGCTAGATGCACGCGGTGCATGACGATGTGCTTGTGCAAGAAGACAACACCCAAGAAGGTGAAGAAGTGTGCACCATTCATTGTTTACACCCTGAATACTGCCAGATGTTTTCTCCTTGAGTATATTTTGGTTTACCACGGTAATAATATGCTTCAAAAACAAAATAAGTATCCTATCAGTACGCTTCTTGTATCAAAAATGTCAAACTATACTAGAACTGTAATTATAGGAGGCAAAACAAGTGCACTAGGTAACAGGTCAAAATGGGTAAATTCAAGTACGGATCAAGACGGGTTGTGTTAGGATGACCACGCAGAATTTTTTAGCCAAATATAATAAATTCTGTAACTACTACTGAACTGTATACAACTGTGAATTATGGATTAAATAAACTTCTGCTTATTAACAAAATAAGTCTTATCAAAAAAAAAATTAGCTGAAAATATTGTAACCATTTGAATGCATTTAAAATGATTTTTAACCAGTTTGACCGGTTCAAATCATTTGACCAAATTCCTTTATAAAAAGTTTTCACCTCCTGAAAAAACCCAACCCAAATTGATCCATTTTATATTATATGGTTTGAAATTGACACATCTAACTGCAATGATGATCTAATAAAAGCAAAAGTAATAACCTCAACAGCATCAATCTGTCCATGCTTAAGCAAGATCAAAGCAAGCATGGTTGATCGAGTAGAAAAAGAAGATGACCCATCTTCACTCCTGCCCCACACAATCCAACTTGTGAAATTCCGTACTGGCGTAATGAATGAGCTGGGACTCGGAAGATATCTTGAATCAACACCATTCTGACTTTCAAAGGACCTTTGATGATCTAGTAAAAGAATAAAAGCCAAAGTGAAGTCACATTTCCCAAGCTTGTCATTCCATGATCTTTGGTTGGCGGTGCTATCTGCCAGCACATAAATCACGAAATGTAAAAAAAAGAAAATTAGAAAGAAAGAAATGAGAAATATATAATATCAACTTATTATCATGTTTTCCATGTATAACATCAAAAAATGAACATCGCTAGAAGCCCAGAGTCACAAGTGTACAGGGTTACTAATCAGCTAATACTAAAATTATCACTGGATTTGACATAAGTATAGCAATTTTTATCTATTTATTTAAAAAGGGTTTCACTTGGACTAGTTTCATCTCCAACAAGTCACACAGCTAAAATGAATATACTTATATATATCTAGTTAAAAAAACGTTCACATGCGTCTAACAGGTAAGAAGACACCCAAAGTGTATTTTTTGAGCATGCAACCACCAAGAACCCTTTATCCGATGATTAAATTATTATTAATCATACATAATTTATTATAGAAGTCTAACCTAGACGTGTTTCAGGTCAGCACACAACCTGATTTACCGGTACAGAAAATAACCTGTTTTGACCTGTTACCCAACCTTCCCAGCCAGCCCAATTTGCCATCTAACGAATAATTTAATGTAACAATAGACCTACCAATTTGTAATAGTGAGAGTTGAGAGCTAAAATCTTCCATGGCAGGAGATTCACACTGTGTGGTCCCAAAGAAATGTATTACATGCCACTCGGTGATAATTTCTTGTATCAGTGGAAATAACTCAAGTTGTACCCTGGAAACATCATCAGGTGACATATTTATCTGCATATAAAAAAGTAGTAATAAGCTTCTAGCTTTCTATCACCATCTTCTCTTTTACTACATAATATACTTGTATATATATCAATCCTAAAATATAGTAACAACCCATGCTTATATGCATTGTATTTTCAAAAAAAAAAAATCCTGACCTGGCCTTCTGACTTCACCATGTAGTTCAACAACAACAGAATATCCACTGCAGATTCAAACATAACTTTGGCAACTTGTGAAGTCACTTGGACTGTTATGCCAGTCCTAATATCAAACAATGCTTCACAATCTGATTTATTTTCATTCTTTTGAGGCACTAAAAAGTTCAGATACTTCAATATAACATCAACAACTTTGTCCCACGTAACAGCTTTCCGGTACAACCCATGAAGAGACAAGAACATATTCGTAGAGAAGTTTCTTAGAACTTTGTGGTCTCCTACGCTTTTTTCCCACGCAGTGTCAATACCTAGCTCTGATACATGAAGAGCTGCTACGGAAGTATATCTGGTTTCTAAAACCTTCAATAAACGTCCCACGATATCTTCAGGGGACAATGATGGTTCACTGAAGATAGATTCATAAAATAAAGCCGGTGCACCTTTCCCTAGCTGTTGGCTAAGATTAGTGGTGCATCGAAGCACATCAAAAAGTATTTCCCTTTCAAGATCACTTGATAAATTAATCCTGTGGCTTGCAATTTCACCAAGTTCATCAAATGACCCTATGGAAGTAATAAGATAGATTGCAATATGGTTAGCAAATCAACAAAACCATTACGCAATTTGGGCGGCAATTTCAGACTTTTAAACCGAATTGATTTGGGTTGTTTTCAATCTCCACCGGGTCATCTAGGTACAGTTTACATCTTAACTAGAAAAAAATGGGTCAGAAGTTGTCCAAATTGTCCTCAAATGCTTTCTTATCAATTCACTAAAGAGACTCAGGTTTTTATCCTAACAAAATAGTTTTTATAATCTCTATTTCATACACTTTATTCAGAAAAAAAGATACTGTTGCACTGTTGGCCCAAGTAAACTCGGCCCAGCCGGTTTGAACCTGTACAGATATATGGTCTGACAAGAACCCATTTCAACCAGTGACCCAACCTGCCTGACTTTTAAACCGAATTGATTTGGGTTGTTTTCAATCTCCAATGGGTCATCTAGGTACAGTTTACATCTTAACTAAAAAGAAAATGGGTCAGAAGTTGTCCAAATTGTCCTCAAATGCTTTCTTATCAATTTACTAAAGAGACTCAGGTTTTTTATCCTAACAAAATAGTTTTTATAATCTCTATTTCATACACTTTATTCAGAAAAAAAGATATTGTTGCACTGTTGGACCAAGTAAACTTGGCCCAGCCGGTTTGAACCTGTACAGATATATAGTCTGACAAGAACCCATTTCAACCAGTGACCCAACCTGCCCGATCCACCTTTATGGCAGCTTGTAACCAAAAGTGCAAAGCTACAAATTATGTAGTGCAGTTTCATTTTATATAACTTCCAATTATATGTTTATTGGGTAAAATTCAAGGTTTTACTTCTGCAATCAAAAGCTTAGAGCAATTGAATAGAAGAGAACTGTAGTAACTTAACCCGATATGCAAAAGTGTTAAAAAAAACTCTTTTAGTAAATATAAATGAAAAAACATTATCCTGAAATAAGTTAATTATACCCTGGCTACAATTTAATTAAATTTTAGATATGCAAACATACCGAAGGATAGAAGCTCTATATCCTCCAAACGACGCACTAAAGAAATCGATGATTTTCTAATTAAACCAATAGCACCACTTGATGAATCAAAAAGTAAGCCACAGGGTGCATTCTTATGACACCAATTATCAAAGTAGTGTGAACAGAAGTTTCTCCAGCAGTATAGAAGTGAAAGTGGACTCCTGGAAACACCCTACAAGAATTAAAATGGTCATAAGTTTCACATTAGCCACACGCTATGGAAACAAGAAAAAAAGTAAGTTAACAAACTAGCATACTCTCGTTATGCTTTAGCTGTAACTTGGCAAAACACATAAATAAACAAAGCTAAAAAGCAAACATGTCAAAAGGGTCAAAACTTATAAAATAATACTTTTTATTCGCAAAACATCCTAAATCACTGTACTCAACAACATAAGTTAATACTGAATTATCATTTTTTTGCAATTATATGTGACACTAAATGACTAAAGATTAATAATTCTTATAAAACTAAAAAACTCGGACTACATATTTTGGATCAACCCATCCCAATTTGGACCACCCAAAAATTAGCCATTTGACATGTTACCAAAGTACCAAATCCATACGACCAGCCCATTTTGACACCTCTAACAAAGACCATAGCAATAGTAACAGAAACATAATTAGAGAAGTCATTTTCGGTTCAAACCTCATGCTCAATCAGAGATATAATCTCCTTTTTCATTCCGTCAGCAGTTAAAGAGTGAAATTCAGAATCAGTGAAATGCTTGTTATGATCTTGTAGTGTTGCTCGGAGAACAGAATTATGATAAATGTCAGGAAGAAATAGCATGCGCAAGAAGATTGAAGAGACACGACTGGCAATTTGCTCCTGTATAAATTAATAAATACAATTATTTGCAAAATGCAGAGCCACAATTCAGTGAAATACAACAGTGATAATGACATGGATGATACAAAGGTACAACAGATCACAGACAACACAAGTAATAACATCAATATGCACAGTTTCCTCATTGACAGAGAAACATTCAAATCTTTTACTTGGACCTTTGTCACAAATAGAGTTCTAACATGCAAAATTCACAATTTAAATTTAATTTGGGCATCTAATGCCTAGTTTTTTATTAATTGGAAAAAATAGCAGAAAGTTTTTTTTTTCTTCCACATGGTACTAAAGTCGAACAATGGATACTTAGTTCTTATATATGTGGTTTGATCTTTACCAATTACCATAGTAGTAGATCAAAGAAGTGCAAAACAAATAAAAAGTGTGAAAAACAGCAAAAATCTTCACAGCACCTTTGTGGATGGGTACAGTGAATGAGCAAGCCAAAGAAGATCATCGGCAGCATGCTCGGAACTTTGAAATAACTGTTCAGCAACAGCTGATTCCTGTAATCCAAAGCACTGCTCGTATTCCCTGACAAAAATTTGCTAAATTGATCAACATAAACAGATCAAACAGCAAAGAGGTTATGGCTATGTCTGGACATATGTTCATCTTGATAATATAGTCAGCTAAATTAAATAGTCAAAAACAAAGTGTGAAACAAGTCAAGATATTGATAGAAAATAGTCATGCAAGTGTCCTATTGATAAACAGAAAGTGAACAATTATAGCTCAACCTTTATGGTAGATGACTTATACACGAGTGAGAACAAAAGGAAGATAACAAACAGTGAGTATTAATTAAAAACCTAAAACTGCATACTGTTTCGATAATTTCTCTCTTTATAATATCTCGTGAATGTTTTTAATAAAATCCCTAGAACTAAAATAATTCAAAAATGAAGGTAGCATAAGAAAGGGTCGTTAGGAATCAGTTGCTGGGTTTCCGCCCATATTACACTCATTTGCAATAAAGATGAAGCTTGTGAACAGGGTATCTTTATTACTTTTTTTTTTTGGGTTTCTGACTCAACATTGCGAGCCGACTGATCCCGGGGCGACTACCCTTTTGGATAGCCCGGAGTCGGGCAGGTGAACCTCCATGGCCACAAGGGGATTAATTTTCTCCCCATTGGATTCAAACCCTTGACCTCCACTTTGAAAGGCGGGTATTCTTACCACTGGATCACCCCTTGTAGTTTTGCTATGTTGATATTTGGTGGAATATGCTAACTATTACTTTCAACAAGTATCATTTTTAGCTACATCTTTTAGCTTAACCCGCTTGACCCGTAACTGATAAAACAAAGCCCAAATCAATCATTTATAGGTTTTATGGTTAAGACCGTCACCTCTACATCGACTCATATATGGTATCAGCATATCAGCTTATAAACAAGAAACAAAGGGTGTACCAGATTCAGAAAACAAAAATAAAAAGACACTCGTAAAGAAGCGAGAAATAATGATTCTGCTAAGCAGGCAGAAGAAAGAAAAGGAAAAGCTATTTAAATTTAACACATGCCCACAAGGCATATAGCATCCTTACCCGCTCTCAGTTGGACCTGACAAGTTGTGCAGTACCAATCCATCTTCTTTGAGTATCCAGATCTTATTTGGAGAAAGTTTGACATCAATGAGAGCACCCTGACAAAATCCCAACCAGTTAGTTAGACATTGTAATTTGACATTTCCACTTTAGAGCAAGAAAATATGATATTCTGACTCACCTCATCTATTGAGATATTCGTTGTTGAAGGCTCAAGTAGAATATTGGTCCTCCCTCCTACACTATGATGCAAACTGTATACCGAGATCATCTCCCCATCAACTTCCTGCAGTTTCAAAATAGAAGAAAGTGAACTATATATAAGCATGAAAACATATATTCATAAAAAAAAGCAAGGAAACCTAGAATGAAATCATAAGAGAACACATTTTTAAGAGTGAAAGCATCCAAAGTACCGAATTTGGCTTATGCAAGACCGCCAGAGGTAATATACTTGTATCCTTGTTAGTTTCGCTTGCCCATAACCTTGTGAATGTAGCTCCTAAAATTGTATAAACAGAATTTAATGATCATAACCTCGATACTCCTTGTTACATATATAAACTAACATAAGATCATATTTCAACTGCACCCTTTCAGGAAGGCAGAAAAGGCTTCAAAATTACATAGCTGTTAGTACTAGGATATACAAATACTGATGTGGTCATCTCAATACGGAGTAATTTGACGCGTAATCTAGCAAATGGGTCAAAATTGCCACTGTTCTATATTGAAGATGTATCCTAAGAAGATGAGACAAGCAATGGACTTACCTTCGGACATTGAGGCATTCAAAGGATGCCTCAAAAGTTTGCTACAACTCAAAAGGTCCCACACTTGTAAGACTCCATCCAAATGAAGCACAAAAAGAAGTTTTCTCCCCTGAATCTCTAAAAATACCAAATCCTTGACGGGAGCTACGGCCCTCCTGTATGATATTTATGAAAATAGCTTTAAACGGTTGTAACCTTTTTTTTTCCAAGTATAAAAAGAATACAAAAATTATGAACCATAAGTAAAGACAAAAGACCAACAACTGTGTAGTTTAAACTTCACTTGTTGCAATAAAACTTCAAAATCATCCATAATCATAATGATAAAAACTAAACCAGAGGGTGATTATTAGATTCAAACAACAGAACTTGTTTGTAAAATGAAGTTTTTCATCTTCAGTCAGCAAAAGTGACAATACTAACAGGTTGCAGTTTAATGACATGAACAATTTTATATAATCGAAATACATGTTTTTTATATCCACATACGATTGGCGGCAATTCCCGTATTTAGGGTCCGTTTTGTTAATAGGTTTTAAATGGGCTTTAGACTTGATGCCCAAAATACGTTGTTTGGTTCACTGAAGTGGGTCCCAAAGATTGGCATGGATGCCAAATATTTTCCATACATAAATCCGGTCCACTTTGCCTGGTTTACAATTTTTTTCACTGACATTATTTGTCTTTATTCAAAAAGTGGGCCATAATTCAATATCAATCTTACATTTTAATTTAAAATTCATTTTATAACCAAAAATTTAATTATTTTTCTTTTATATATATTTAAAATTATATCATTTATATATTTTCTCTCTCCTACTTTTTTATTAAAAACTTGCATCAAATCCAAATCCAAATCCCTTAATAAACCAAACGGACCCTTAGATACCTTAGGATGAGACTTTGATCCTTTCAGAGCAATTTAAGTGGTAAAAACTGGATAAAACATCCGCAAAGCATATATTAAAAAAAACAAAATATGTGACGGAAGCTTGATAAATTACCTCGATACTAAACTCCACAAGCGACCAAGACTAGAATCATCTCGTAACTCATGCAGAAAACCTGATATTTCGTTTAGAAGTCGTTAGAACATATGTAGACTTGTGTCATACGAACCTAAACCAGCTAGAATACATATGTAGCAGGTAGTAGTTTAAAAAAAAGTATACATTATCAGTTGGAAAACTATCGACTACGCAGGAATATCACATCTTTGTAGACTTCTGTGTAATTCAGGGGATTCCAAGACTAAGGTAGTGTTTAAGATGGGCCCATAGATGGATAGAAATAGTCCATTCCTGAAAGAATGTGATTCCTTCCATTTGGTTTAATTTCATTCAATGGGCAGAAGCCATAGGTGTAATAATATGTAATAGCACACATTTTTCTATAGAACTCAGAGCTAAAACTGATGCAGGGCATGTTCGAGCTCCAGCTCCTCTGGCTAAGCCAGCGGTTCTTCGGTCAACATGTGAAGTCAAGTGTTTCAATTGGTTCGAGAAAATTGAAGGGAAAACGACAATTTATGATTGTCGTAATCTATATCCAAATTCCTTTGTCCAATTCCTTATTGGCTTATAGTAATCATATAGTAATCATATTTGAGGTTTTAAGGATTAAATTTGATATATTTAATTAGTAAATGAGAATATCAATCAAAGTATTTGAATACTATACATTGTCTGCATAATATACGAAAATCATTTGATAACTCATTTCTTCCTGCAAGTCAAGCAAACATTATAATGGAATTAAATGGTCTATTCCATTACTTGCTGGTTCCAATACCCTATTCATTCCATTCCAGGCAACCAAACACTCTCTAAAAAGTGGGTAACTTTAATAATTCTAGGAGAAATAGCAGTTGATAACAACAGCAAAAAAAAAAACAGCTCAGACACGTGCACAAAACTTAAGACAAAGTAAACCATACCTGGAGAGCTAGAATCAAGGCTCCCAAATCGAAAACAGCCAACCGATCCATCACTTCCCCCTATTACAAGACACCCTGCAGTTGCTGCTATAGCTGTAATAGCTCCATAATCACAATAACTTTGGATGTTTAACTCAGTAACTTCATGAGGTGGAAAGACCGTGTATGATCCGTAGTTAGTAATATTGGTGAGTCTAATAAGATAGGCAACTCCAGCAACAGTCGACGTGTAAAGCATGTACGGATTCCCTGAAGTACCAGAAATCTGCAAAAGAAAACATTATAAACTGGATAGGAAAGCAAAAGAGACTGCCAAATATGAAACATATGAAGAGGAAAATACCTCATTTTTGCATATTAAAGCAAATGGACATAGCGCACTAGTAAATTCAATACGTAATCCAACCCTTGGAAACTCTCTAGAACTGCAGAATTCAACTATCTCCAGTACATTTGGACAATCTTTGTTCATTCTCCTGTTAATCAAAAGCCATAAATGTGAGACACATATTACAAACAAAGAAAACTCTTGAAAGACATAAACTCTGCAAATTCTAGCAAAAGACAAATAGATTCATGCCCCAGCCTCCAAGTATGAATTGTATGTTAAGCTACATTAAACTTATGAGCTTGTTAATCGAAAACAAGTGTTACTTGTCACTAACCAATATATCTTTACTAGTAAAACAGAATAAATAAACAAGTAAATAACAAAAAGCTGGAGGTAGTTCTCATGTACTGGTACAGCTATCTGCAGCCAGTTACATAGATTTATATCTCAAGAGGATATTATTATTTAAGTTCCTTTAATCTGAAAATGTCTTTCTAAAGTGCAGCAGAGGGTAGATGCCCTTATCCATAATCAGGAATCGATATTGCACTCTATTGAGCGACCATACAAACAATCATCATTAACTATTACAATTTAGCTCATACCAGAAGGAAAAAAAAATGCATCGAGCAAAACAACCACTACCCTTTTTTCTACTCTTTATTTCTATCAAAACATACTTGAAAAGATTTCATGCTTTAGAAGTTACATCTACCATCACATGAACCTACAACCTAACTCGAACCAAATAGTTTCCTTACTGTAACTATTCATCTTCATCAACGTCATATCAATTCTTAAACAAGAAATAAGCAAATTCAAACACTAAATCCTGAATAGCTTATAGTTTTCTTCAAGTAACAACCTACAAGCCTTTTTCTCCGCAGCCAGTTCGAAACCTACCATAAAACGGCAACAATCAAACTATATCCACTCCAGTTCTTAGTTTTGTATCTAATCCAACTCAGGTTTCTGACCAGTTTGGTCCGGTTCCAAGCTTAATTAGCCTAATATACACTTTGAAAACCGAATATATCCAGTCCAGTTCTCAGGTTCTGTTTCATCTAATTCCGATAACCTGTTCAGTCTTGACCGGTTCGACCCGTCACTGAAAACACGTTATATTCTATCAACATTAAGTATTATCTTACTATCACAAATTTCGACCTAATTCCTGAAGCGCTTATAGTTTTTTCAAGTAACTAACTACTAACTAGCAGTGAGTATAACCAGTTCGAAACCGACCAAAACAAGAGGCAACAATCAATTCATAAACCTAACTGGTTTCACTTTTGTATTTCATCTCACTCATGTTTCCAACCAGTTCGGTGCGCCTCCGAAACCAAGCTCACACTACCCTAATATACACATTTTTCTTATTACTGATAACACATTAAATATTTTAGACCTAATAAAAGTACAGTTACAGTGATACAAACGAAATAACATTTCAAGTAACTAACCACTAGCTACGGTTAAACCAAATCACTCGTAACCGGCCAAAAAACAAAATAAATCCGGTTCAAAAACATAACGAAACCGACTATATCCGGTCCGGTTCTCAGTTTTGTCTTTTCGGTTTCTAACCGGTTCAGCTGCTAACTAAAAACACGCTAAGCGTATTATTATACTTTAGACCTAATAACAGAGCAGTTAGAGTAATACAAATGAAATAATCAACTTTAATAGTAGTGTTTATACCAAACGAAATAAGTTGTCGGAACCAAACCAACTGTATCCGGTTTCAGGTTCGAATCCGAGCTAACTGTCTAGCCTATAACACATATAACTTTTCACTACAAACACATTCACATATCATCAATTTTAGACCTAATAATAGATATAATAAGACTTAATAGCAATGTATTAGTTTTTATAGCGAACAAAATAAGTTGTTGGATAGAAACTGCCTATATCCGGTTTCCGGTTAGAAGCCGCGCTCACCTTCTAGCCTATTTTATAAATTAACTTTCACTAATTATATTATGAGGTTATAAAAAATAAGACCTAATAATAGTGCAGTTGAAGTGTAACAAATGAGATAATATGAATTAACAGTAATGGGTTAGGTTTTATACCAAACGAAGTAGGTAGTTGGATCTCCGACTAAGCAACAAGCTGACGTGTCATCGGTAACCGGAGTTAACAGCGGCTGAGATGACGGTGGTGGAGCGGTGGTTGTTGAAGGTAGGGAGAGGTTGTACCATCTGATTGAGTCGCTTCCGATTATCGGAACTTCTATTCCGGTTAACGATGACCGTGACGTCATCGCTGAAAACCTAGTTTTGTGTGTGAGGGATGGAGGGAAAGGGTTTAGTGGGGAGTGTTTTTGTAAGTGAGGGTTAATAAGGGGGTGTTTGTTTCGGCTTATGAAAGGGTTTAGTCAAGTCCAAGTCTTTGACGAGTCGGGTATTGCTAGATTTAGAATTTCGTCTCGTTTGAAAGCTTGATCTATTAGCGTAATTTGACCTAGCTACACTCTATTCACGAGTTTAACGAGAAAAGAAGACAAGGTGTATGAGAAGATGAGGAGGAGTAAAGTGAAGAGGAAAGAAGTGAAATTATTTTTGGATGAACAGTATCCAACGGTGATGAACAGTAACCTGACAGATACTTTTTTTATGAATACTACCAATTTTTCATCATTATCTCTTCCACACAATACTAAATCTTTCACTTAAATTTCTCTCATCAAATCTCCATGATGCCGCATATCGTTACCATCGTCGCGGTTGTGTACGTTGCAATAGTTGCTGTCTACGTGGCCAACGTGTCCCATACGAAGAAGATTATCAATTTTTAACCGTAATTTTAGCGATTCTAGTACCACTCGTTGTTCAAACAATTGGCGTATACAAGTTTTGGAGGTAGTAGATAGTATTGCTATAAAATTATTGTAGTAAAACTTTGCTTTATTTATTTATTAGCTTCAAGTCCCGCTCGATGGACGACTAGCTATAAGATTATTTCTAAAGATACAAAATTTAGTAGTAGAATCGAAGATATAAATAACTTAATAGTTATAACTTATAACCTTACACAAACACTAACTTTATATAACAGTTGCATAAAGACAGTTGAAGCATGTCTCCATTTGATATGTTAGTATTGTTTTTTTGCTAAAAATGGTAGTTAAAGCATGTGTAATTAAAATGTTTGCCAAAACAAATGTCTTTGTTTATGGTTCGGTTTTGGCAGATAGTAACCAAATGATTTCGTGGTTTTCAAGGGTTAGGTGAAGAAAAGTAAGAGTTGCTGACTGCATTTTTTTATAATAAAGATGTATGTTTAGGAAGATAAGAAAACTAAGGTTGTAAGTGGAGTGTGTTATATCGGTTTAGAATAGTCTAGGCTGTTGGCCGGGTGTTTAAAGATTTGTAGTGAAAATTATAGTGTGATTGGACCAAATATTTAGTTGGAATTAATTTTGGAATTTGGACAAAGTTAAAAATACTTTGTACATAGGTTGAACTATATATGATTACAAATTTCAGCTTAAGTTTTGTATAACTTCGAGTATGATTCTTGTTGAGCTTTGATAATTTGAGGTTGATTATATTTATGGGCTGAAATTTTGTGTGTTGCAAATTTGCTTTGTGGGCCCAAATGGTTATATGAATTTTGGTATTATAATTTGGACTATAAATGATGTTGGGCTGAATTTTTCGGGTTTGGTGGATTAGAAATCCAACTAATTCGTGAAACCAAGAAATTGAAGTGTTAACGGTAACACGTTTGTCGACAAGGGTGAACCGAAACCGTGTGTTTGTGAACTTCAATATTGAAATCATTCAAATATTCATCTTTAAAGATACATTCAAGCTAATTATTCATCATGTTGCTATGTTTAATATATACTTAAAAACGGACAATTAAAACTATTTAAACAATTATAAAAAACACAAAACATTATTTCATTCAAATTCATATTTTATAGCACTCTTATCAATAAGACGTAGTAATTAGATCCTGACCAAAAATATCTTAACGAAACAAACACATCTTTAATCTTATTTGAGATGTGTTGTAACCATATATAATACTTTTTTCATTATTGTTAACCCGTCTAAGTATATTTCAAATACATATCATTTTATCATTTAAGGTTGGGCAAATGGTCTTAAAAGCATCGAACTCGTCACGTTTTCCTTTTGTAAGCTATGAACTTTTATTTTTTATATGGAATGCCTACACTTTGCTAATCTTCCTATTGTAGCCATGATTAACAAAAAATCTGACATGGCATGATTTTAATAAAGTTTTCCAGTTTAATTTTTTTCCAATGTTATATTTAGCCCTTATACTTTATATTTTAACATTTTCCACCCCTTTATTGACACACACTCAATATTATCATTATTCATTTCTTCAATATCTCAAATAAAGATTCAAACCCGATATATTGGAAGCATAAATATCGTATATACTTTTCCCCCTTGCCCAAAATTCCATTTTTATCCAAATTATAAACCCTTGAAAATCATCTTTGTCATTGGTTTTATTAGTAATATGGAGCTTTTTCAAGAACTGGTTTTCATAATTTCTTTATCTTTAATAATTTCTTTGTTAATTGCTAGTTATTTTCACTTTCTTCAGCTTTAAGTTATGATGTTGATAATGAAAAGATTGATAATCAAGAATGGGTTGTTTGTGATAAAAATGATAAAGATTTATCTTTTGAAGATGGTGGTGATTTAGGAAGTGGGGTCGTGATTGATGATGATAAGGTGTTTGATGAAATGCCAGAAAGAAGTGAAGTTGAAAATTATGTGAAAACTGATGAGGGTAATGTGGTTGAGTGTGATTTTGGATCATTGGTGCAAGAAGATTTGGGATATGTGGTTGATGTTGGTGAAATGAAAGTTGAGGAAGAAGATGTGATTTGTGAAGATGATGATGACGATGATTGGCAGGGGATTGAGACGACGGAATTGGAGAAGAGGTTTGGCGCAGCTGTGGCGTTTATGGGTTCGAAGAGTAGCGGTGAGAGGATGGATAATGATGTGAAGGTGGAGTTGTATGGGCTGCAAAGATATGAAGATGTGATTCAAACTTCTGTAAAGCATCAAGATGTGAAATTTCTTTTGGCATATGTTTAAACAAGTAACAATCAGACATATCTAAATGTGTCAAATACTTGAATGAACTAATGGTTCTAGGAATTGTGTCAAGATTGTGGCAAGCTCGGAGGTCAAGAATTTGAAGGCTTTGAAGATTTGAGATGGATTTTACAAGTTCAGAAATCTTCGACACTCCTTGAAGGCTAAAAAATCTTACATGGTTCACTACCCATCAAACACACCTTAAACGAATTTGTGGTGATCTTCTTTTTTTTGTAAAAATAGTATTTCCTCTTTGTATTTATCGGCTTCTCATATCAATCAACAAGAGGTAGGTTAGGGTCTTGACGATAAGCAGCAAACTGAATTGGATTCCCTTTTGAATCAGTAAACTCAATCTTTTTTGAAGTCTAGTTTTTTTCTCATCAAAGAAATTAAAGAACTCTATTAGGTCACCAAGAGGGTAGATAACAGAGATCCCTGAAGCTTTAGTTTTGTTACGAGGTGGTGATGGTGATGGTGAAGGAGTGTGGAGAGGGAAGTGGGGACCACTGGTGGCGGAGAGTAGAGAAGGTGGTGGTTGGGAGGATGAGGTATATAACACCTCGTGTTTTAGGTCATTGTACGACATTATGTAATTCACAATTTATTTTTAGGGTTTTA